>CP126891.1:8622500-8750000 GCA_030440675.1 Furcifer pardalis | reverse complement strand
TCCCCAAGAGCTGGGACAGAGACGGGTGCTCAACCCATCATGCAGTACCCAGGTCTTGAACTGCCGACTGGTCAGCATTCCAGCTAACATGGTGAGCTTCTTAACCACTGAGCCACCACAGTCCCCAATCTTGTGGTGCAGAAGCAGAAGACTCCCATTCCGCAGGGCAGTGAATCCGTGCCAGGATTGAGTCTTAGTGCTAGCCAAGGTGCTGAAATAAGTTCTGGATAGCTCTCGTTCAACCTGGACTGGATTCACCGTCCCCATTAAATTGGAGCCATCCTCCTCTGCTGATCCCCAGGTTCCACAAAAAGGACCTACGAGAGGAGAAGATGACATTAATGTTGTTACCGTGCTGTGTGGTACCCTATGAAGCTGGTTTTTTTGGAAAGCCAAAAGATGGCAGGAGAAGATGATGAGTTAATCACATTAATGGCATAGTCTTGGGATAATTTCCCCAGCAAAGTGTGCGGGCATTCTCCCAGACTCCTTGGCAGCTAGGACTATAATCTGGTTAATTAAAGAAATTTGTTTATAATGTGGTGAGGAAATATTTCCAGCTTCTGTTGAAGCTTGTTCATGAAAGGTCAGGTTGTTAACTTAGGAGAGACTCAAAACCACATACTAATTCCTCCCTCCACACACAATTTTGTCCTGGCAGCTTCAAAGGGGCAGCCATGTTGTTTCTTGAATGCCCTTGGAGGGGGTGGGGTTCCCCGCATGAAATGGTGCCATGGGCCGGATCCAGCCCATGGGGCTTAGGTTGGGAACTGCTCCCATAAGGCCTTCTGTAGAATGGAAACAAATATTTTTTTGGGACTACGGTTCCCCAGGATGCTGGGAAGTAAATTCCAGAACATTTGCTTTTACCAGTTTAGATTTTATGGGAGAATTTTCGCTCTGATGGTAAATGTAGGTAAATTACATTGAACATAGGGACACGTTAATGGGAGAATTATTCCTTGAACAGGATCTCCAGAAGATCTGCCATCTTGTCATTTATCATATTCTTCTTTGTTCTTGTGGGTTATGTTACCAACTAATTTGTTCAGCCCAAATACCTGTACACTCGCCCCCACGTTTACATGTATCCACACAAAAGAACCTACTTTCCCATTTGTTTAATGACTGTTTGATCTGCAAAGAAAAAGCCTATTTTTTAATAAAAAAATAGATTTTTATTAACATTTTTAACAGAGGAAAAAAATAACAATGATGATAATAAAGTACAAAGTTACATAAACATAATAAAAAAAAGAGAGAGAAAATAATGATGATGGTGACAAAAATACATTTTAAAAAGTTAATACAAATTAATCATTTCACTACATCCAATCTCTTAACCATTCTACTTATGTGTATATGTATATGCATTAATACTTTATTCTAATTATTCTCTTTAATATGGCAGTCCGGTTTTCTCATAATATAAATATACTGTACATAAAGACACCATGGTGCACTAGCCTTATGTCCTTGAATCTACCCGTTGTCTTCCATCAACTCATTTATTCTGCCAAAAACTCATTAGTCAATCCTATTTTTTTTTAAAAAAATCCTTCTTTATGAAGGTGTCCTCTATTTAAAGCTATCTGGTCCAAATTCATGGGCGATCAGATGTCCTGAAGACGCCCATCGCTCACAGTGCCCACCTGCCTCCCCAATTGGAGTAATCCAACACAGAGTCCATCTGGATGGAATCTTCTCCACTTGGGTGAGATGGACCGTCATTTTGTTTAAACTAGCAAAATCTTTTCAAAGTTTTGCACCTCTGCCTTGGGCTCCATACATGTCAACGCACATCTTTTTCTGAAGACACCCATTCTTGAGAAAGGATGGTGGGTTAAACGGCTCTCTGATCAGCTTCAACGTGTCAGAAACACAAAAACAGTTGCGGGCAGCCAAAAAATTTGCTACCACTCTGAGGGCAGAACCAACATTGTGGGTGGAGCAAACATCATGATGTTTTGGGTGGAGCCAATGTCATGATGTCATGGGGGGAGGCAATGATATGGGTGGAGCCAATGTAAAAAAAACCCCAATAAAAATAAGTACACATAAAAATACACATTAAATAGACATAAAAATACATAAAAATACACATAAAAACACATAAAAATACAACTTAAATGCACATAAACACATAAAAATACACATTAAAAAGAAATACACATTAAATACACATTAAATAGACATAAAACACATAAAATACAAATTGAATACACATAAAACACATAAAATACAAATTGAATACACATAAAACACATAAAAATACACATTAAAAAGAAATACACATTAAATGCACATTAAAATACACCCACCCATGCCACACCCAAAGGTGAGTCACTTGCCCTGGGGAGCAGGCTATAGGGAGCTTCAGGCTAGCAGCTTGTCTTCCTCCTCCCCGCTTGGGAGGACAGCAAGGAGGCCGCCCATGCACACCAAGCGCTGTAGGCGCGCATGCACACCAAGAATAAATGTGCAGTGGGGGAACTGGTGAAAAGGTAAGCCCTGAGGTGGTTCCCCCAAAAAGCCTCTACCGGTTCTCCGGGACACTGGGAAACATTACTACCGGTTCTGGCGAACTGGTGTGAACCTGTTGCTGCCCATCACTGCATGAAACCGTAGGTTAGTGATGAAGAACTTTGGTGCTCCAGCATTTCTTGAACTTCGATTCCTAGAAGCTCTGATCAGCAGGACTTGAGCTTCTGGTCATTGAAGTCCAAGGACACCTGGAGTGCCAAGATTAGCCATCACAGCTCTAGGTTCTTCCACATGCAACTGTACAGAAGAAGAACAAAGAAAGGTTGTGTATTCCTAAGCCTTGTTCCAGTTGCATCTTAGAACTTGCAAGTTTACCTCCAGGTTGTCTCCCCATTCAGTTGGCAGGAGATAGACTCTCCCTGCCTGCCTGCTTACAGCTCTGTAGATAATCTAAGTAGAATTTCTTGAACTGTCACGTTGATGGATGGTGGGACGGCAAAGGGCTACTCAGCCAGAGCAAGAGGGAGAATCCAGCCATTCATCACTCTCCTGCTTGTCGAACTCTCAATTGTAGCCGCGAAGCGAGCACAGAATTGTGTTGGTCATTGTGCCATTGGGGAAAATTTAACACACACACCCTTCCCAACCAAAGAATATGCATATTTAAAACACAAGATGTTTATTGTGCACAGCACAGGCGCTGCAATTCAGATCGTGGAAAGGGACGTTTGTTATGTATGGATGTGTTTCCTTCATTGTTATTTTGTCGTCATTCTTCGAATGTCGGCAAATATATTAAAATTGATATGCTTTGCTTCTGGCTCTTGTGTGGCTGTCAGGGCTGCACTGAAGGATAAATTCCTTATGGTAATAGATGTGTGAACCCTTATTTATGATAACTTGGCACACGAGAGTGATGAACTGCAGCCGTTGTTAAAAACCTTTTCAGAGAAGAAAGGAAACAGTTTCCCCTTGCCAGGACAAAGTTATAGACAAAGGTTATAACCTGTTTTCGTTGCTAGATGGTACAGTTTGCACAATCATGCAAGCTATTCAAGTCGCTGAACAATGCTTGCTCCTTTGTGCAAATGTTTGAAGCAGCCTAAGTGACAGTCTAAGAGTGGAGAAGAAGAAAAACTACATTTTGCTTCTGGTGGACAGAAGGGTTTCCCAATTTGATGGGACAGTCTGTTGAGGCTGGACAAAGTGCCATTTTTTGATCATGTTTACTGAATTTTGCACAAATTGTAACAGTGTAACATCTGTGCATTTTCCTAAAATACTCATAAAAAACAGCAAAACACGGGGGGGGGGGGGATAAAAGTCAGACGGGAAGAGTGAAATGGTCTTTTACTTCCTGCAAGAAAGTAGCCTTTACTTCATTTTCTAACCATGTGTATTATATACCTTCTTTCTGCAGTGGCTCAAGTGGCTAAGATGCTGACTGGGAGGCGGGAGGTCAGCAGTTCGATTCCCGAGGACTGCAGGACAGAATGAGCTCTCGTCTCTGTCCCAGCTCCTGCCAACCGAGCAGTTCAAAAGCAAGAAATTGTAAGTAGATAAACAGGGACCACTTCGGTGGGAAGGTAAACAGTGTTCCGTGTGCTCCGGTGTCTAGTCATGCCTGCCACATGACCACAGAAACGTCTGCAGAAGCAGACGGTGCTGACTCTTCGGCTTTGAAACAGAGATGAGCACTGAACCCTAGAGTCGGATACGACTAGCTTTCGAACAAGGGAAACCTTCTTGTAAACGAAAGCTTAGAGCACTTCCAAACACATGAGATTCCAATTACCTTCCAGTGTTGGTGCTCTCCTAGCTTTGGACTCTGCAGGAAATCACCATGATTTATCGCAGAAACAAATAGATAGAAGGAAGGAGTACAACAGCTTCCTGCTGTGATCAAAAATAAATCATAAAATAAAAATAAAAGAGAGCTTTTATAGAGGAAAACATTATTGGGCCATAATGTCTGTAATTTAAAAAAGTAGAACAATGTGTCTCTAACTACCTATTAAACATTTGTGTATCTAAAAATGCAATCTTTTTTTATTCATGCCAGATGCACCACCAGCATATAATAACATACAAAGCTAAAATTAACACATCTAAAAACAAAACAGAATTAAAGAGGGCTAAATGACATCTGCCCAATATCGGGCCACTTCAACAGCATTTCCTCTTGCCAACATAAGGTCCTCCTCAGTGCTCAGGGACTGCAGTGGCTCAATTGGTTAAGACACTGACTGGACGGCTGCAGGTCAGCAGTTCAATACCCGAGTACTGCATGACAGAGTGAGCACCTGTCTCTGTCTCAGCTCCTGCCAACCTAGCAGTTTGAAAGCAAGAAATTGAAAGCGGATAAATAGGGACCACTTCAGTGAGAAGGTAAACAGCATTCCGTGCATCTAGGCATGCCTGCCGCATGCCCACGGAAACGTCTGTGGATGAGACAGTGCTGGCTCTTCGGCTAGAAACAGAGATGAGCACCGAACCCTAGAGTCAGATATGAATGGCTTTCGAGCAAGGGTGGCCTTTACCTTTACCTGTTGTGATCTAGCCCTCTTCCCACTTTGAGGAGGACCTGGATCAGGAGCACTCCCTATGCCTGCACCCAAAACCGAGGATGGCCTGAGCCAGGGATCTCAGCCGGCGCCTGGCCCATGTCTCTTTTCCCTGGCAGCTGACCTGTCAAATCAGGAGTCTGGCTCTGACAGTGATCAGCCCTCAGTCAGGGAGAGGTCCAGAAAGGAGCTGCACCTGAGACGCAGGCAGACTAGAGCAAAGCGCCAAAGAAGGCTCCCAGCTGATACCTATTAGATGGGAGGCTTATAAGCAAGCTTCTTGCTGCCTGCCAGTGTCAGTACAATTCTTGTGCAAAGACCGACACCCTGCTTGACTCCTGCTGTGCCTGCCTTAGGCCCTGACCTGCATGCCATGACCTTGACTTCTCTGCCAACCCTGACGATGCCCCTGGACACCCTTTGGATTAGACTACTGATTTGGACTACCGGTAAACAGGCCTCGGCTTGCCATTTGGACTTTGATATCTGGACTATCCTCAAACAAGACTCTCTGTGCAGAACCACCATGCCTGCCCAGGTGGGTCAGCACATTACCTTACAGTGCATGTTGAGGGGCATCGTGTGCATTGTATCCTATGGGAGAGAGTTTGTACTTCTCCACTTTTACACAATCTGTCTACAGAGGAAACGCCACTTTCTCAGATTAGCCCTTGATCTTCCTACTCCTACATGCCATCTATTTAAAGCTTTTTACACAGGCCATGGCTGTTTTTGGCCAGGTGGTAGAGAGTCCTGTGGTTCTGCCCAGTTGTCTGGTAGATCCTTGTTCACCTTCCATGGTTCTAAGTCTGTCTATGGATGCTGGTTGTTCGGAGAGGCAGACATTGTGAGGAAGCCATGCCTTGATTTCAATCTCTGCTTTGGTGGTTGGTGATCAAATAGTAGGTGTGTTTCCAAGGATCTTGCTTTGACCTGCTCTTTCTGAGGAGCATTTTCTCGATGGAATTTTGATGGAGGGATGGGATGCACAACAAGAAGATAGCATTTTGGGAGACTCTGAGATTGGAGAAGTGGTGATTAATAAGCAAGGAAATTTAATATGTCTCCTAGCTTTACCTTCCTAGCTTTGTAGAGGAGCCAAGCTCTTAGAAATATTTAATTACAGGTTCATTTTGGGGTTTAAATGTTTAGATGAGCCTCCATCAGCTTTGCTCCCTAAGAAGTCTACAAAATGCTTTTGTTCTTGTGTGCAATGTCTGGGGGATGACTTGCGTAAACAGCAAGTCGCAACATATCTGAAACGCAGCAGCCAAAATGAGTGTTATGAGGACAGAGAGAAGAGTTTCTGCTTCTGTTCCTACGCAACTGAAGCAGGACTGAGTATTTTAAGGGCTTTGTAAACACAGGGTTGGCGAGTCCTTCAGGCCACAAGGGTTGAATGGGACAACCTGGGACCGAGGTGACTTAGTGGTTAAGATGTGGAACTTGACGACCGGGAGGTGGGCAAGTCAGCCGTTCAAGATTTGAGTGCTGCATGACAGGGTGAGTTTCTATCTCTGTCCCAGCTCCTGCCAACCTAGCAGTTCGAAAGCATGAAATTGCAAGTAAATAAACAGGTACTGCATTGATGGGAAAGGTAACAGTGTTCTGTGCTGTCTAGTCATGCCTGCCACATGACCACAGAAACATCTGCAGATGCTGGCTCTTTGGCTGTAAATGTATCCTACGCGTATAAATCTACATATGCAAATTGTATGCAAATTGCCTGTCTCAATTTTTAATGTTGCACTTCCTCCGCTATCCTCCCATCCATCTCGAGGAAAGTGTAGGCAGCCAACTGGCCTGCCCAGAAACTGGCTGGATTGGAGCCACTGGTGATAAACTGTAAAGCCTGACCCCCTCCACGGGTCAGAGTTGGTTTCAGACAAAGCAACAACAGCTGGCGGAAACTGCCTTCCTCTCAGCCACTTCGCAAGCTTTGACAACCACTCTCTGGCAACCGGAGGGATGGCAGCTAGAGAATATGCTGATATGGTGACTGTCCTTCCTTTTCTAGGTCAGAAAGCCAGACACCAAAAACGCTGTGGCTAAGAAACCTCCGACTGCTCATGAGTGTGTGTGTGTGTGTCTCTGTGTGTTTGTAACCCCAGGATGGGCTCCTCTAACATCTGCCACCCTCCGGAGTCCACTCAGATCCAGGCCCACCATCTGAACGATGCCATCTAACCATCTCATCCTCTGCCACCTCCTTCTCCTTTTGCCTTTGATCTTTCCCAGCATCAAGGCCTTCTCCAGTGAGTCCTCCCTTCTCATTTGGTAGCTAAAGTACCTGAGCTTCAGCTTCAGTATTTGTCCTTCTAAGGAGCAGTCAGCGTTGATTTCCTTTAAGATGGACTGATTGGATCTCCTTGCAGTCCAGGGGACTCTCAAGCATCTCCTCCATCACCACAGAGTTCAAAGGCGTCTATTCTTCTGCGCTCAGCTGTCCTTATGGTCCAGCTCTCACAACCATCCATTACTACTGAGAAGACCATCGCTTTGACTATGCAGACTTTTGTTGGCAGGATGATGTCTCTACTTTTCATCATGCTGGCTAAGCTTCTCATAGCTTGCCTACAAAGGACTAAGGCTCATTTTACTTCATGGCTGCAGTCACTATCTGCAGTGATCTCAGATCCCAAGAAGGTAAAGACTGTCACTGCTTCCATTTCCTCCCCTTCAATTTCCCCAGGAGTGATGGGGCCAGTTGCCAGGATCTTGGCTTTTTTGATGTTGAGTCTCAGGCCAGCTTTTGCACTCTCTTCTTTCACCCTCATCTTTAGGACATCTTCGCCTTCTAACATTAGAGTAGTGTCATCTGCATACCTCAGGCTGTTGATATTTCTCCCAGCAATCTTAATCGCAGCCTGTGCTTCTTCCAGCCTGACATTATGCATGATATACTCTGTGTCCCTAGGATAATGACATTCTGTATACAGTAAATCCTCGGATAACGCTAAAACTTGGTTCCACAAGTCTTAGTGTTATCCGATTTTTAACGTTATCTGATGCATCGGATAACGTTAAAACTCCATAGAGATACATTGTAACCGGCACAGGCTTTAGCGAACGTTATCCGATACATCCCATAGGATTTTAACGTTATGCGATGCATTTTTTTTTCCAGATTGCTTAATGTTATGTGGTCTTAGTGTTATCTGATGCAAAAGTTATCTGAGGTATTACTGTATAACTTAAATAAGCAAGGTGACAATATACAGCCCTGTCGTACTCTGTTTCTTATTCTAGACCCATCAGTTGCTCTGTATCCTCCATCATGAGTCAGGGCAAAATGGCCATCCGGCCCTCGAAGCTGACTGGGGGAGCGTGATCTGGCCTCCGGTTTGAAAATGTTGGGAACCCCAGAGCTACACAATCAAAGGCTTTGGTGTAGCCGACGAAGCAAAACGAGACATTTGTTTTCTCCATAATCCAGCAAACGTTGGCAGTTCGTTCCCTAGTTCCCCCTGCCCCTTCAGAACCCATCTTGTAATTCTGCAGAGAGCTGGACGTTGGGAATTCAACGCCCGACTGTGCCTCCTGGCAAAAGGGACGGCATAACTCGTAATCGACTTGACGGCAGGCGATTAATTACAAATTCGTCCGCACAAATTTGACAGAAAGCAGCGTCTTGGTTTGCTCCCTCTCTTTTAGTGCCGTATCTCCCCAGATTCAAAGTAAGCCTCCAAGATAGAAAATAGACAAATTCAAGGGCACCTGTTGAAAGGATTCTTTGCCAAGTTAGCAGTAGATTTATTTTTTTAAAAGAAAGTGGGATGTCTTGGAGCTGTGAATGAAAGGCTGGTTGATGTATTTTAGTGAAAGGAGATGTAGGGAAGAAGAAAGGGGGAAAGAGATATTACGCTGAGTATCAAACAGCTGGGGAAAAAATCTCTTTGATCTTTATGAACAGGAAAAGAACATTATGGGGTTTTATTTTTTGCTCGTGTAGGAAAGGGGGATAAAAAGAGAGGGTGGACGGGAACATTGTTGAACTACACCTTTCGCACACAGCTATTGTAACTTCTAAGAGGCCGTCCATGAAATCAGATTTTGCTTTTTTTAGCTAGAGCAATTGCCAGATACTAGAGCATGGGATTTCTTTATGGCTTGCAATGCACTTGTTTCATTTCAACAGGAGACTGAGGTAAAGGCATTTTTTAAAATCCCGAAATCTGTACGTGGGCAGAACTTCTAAGGGAGATTGTCCTCTGTCTGTCTTCAAGGGTAAATGAGGAAAGCATCCATAGAAGAGTGGGATCAGGATGTGGTAGGTCAAAGTTAAGGTCATGGTCTCCCCTGCTTCAAAGTCAATTGTATCCAACTCTAGGGCATAGCGTTCATCGTTTATGGACAAAGCGCCAGTGCCATCTGTGTATGCAGATGCTTCAGTGGTCATGTGGCAGCCATGACTAGATGCAGCGGCACACAGGATGCTGCTACCTTTCATGGTGAAGTGGTACCTATTTGTCTACTTGCAACTTCTCATTTTCTAACAGATGGCAGGAGCTCACTCTGTTGCACCAAACTCAGGTCTTGAACTGCTGATCTGCTGACTTTCCAGTCGTCGTCAAGCTCAGTGTCTTAGCCACCGAGTTACCACTGTCCTGAGTAGGGGCAACGTTTCGAAAGATACTGACCTGCCCTTGATTTTAACCCAAAGTTTACAAGAACTCTTCAAAATAAATAAACAGATTTAACGTCTTGAATACAACTCCTTTGAATTTCAGGCCAACATCTGGATTGGATGTACCATTTCTGGCTATTCAGAGTTGCCGGCGACCACTTCTTAAAATACTGGCATTTCTGCATTAGCCGGGATGACGGAGTCCTTAGTCTTGACTCCTGTTCCTGCAGTCATTGTTTGTGGATACATCTACTGCAACGGCGATCTTCATTTGGGCGTCCCATGAGCAGAGTTTCTCCAGCAAAAACCCTTTCAACCCAGAACAATTTTTGACACAAAATTATTATTATTATTATTATTATTATTATTATTATTACTTCATTGGTTGTTGGGTTTTCTGGATGCGATGGATGGATGAAAGATGAAGCTAAGGTACTTTGGACATCAGATGAGAAGAGAGGACTCCCTTGAGAAGGCCTTGATGCTGGGAAAGGTGGAGGGCAAAAGAAAAAGGGGGCGGCCAAAAATGAGATGGCTAGATGGTATTGTGGATGCAGTGGGAACAGAGCTGGGTGGGCTGAGGAGGATGGTGGAGGACAGAAGTGCATGGTGTGTGGTGGTCCATAGGGTCGCGGAGGGTCGGAATCGACTGTGCGGCCGAACAACAACAAAAAATTCTGAAACCCAAGTAAAGCTCTAGCAAAGTGAACCCAATGGGACAATTTTAAATGGTAACTGCTGTTCTTTTATCCCTGTTGTTGATTAATTTTGTAAGGAAAAAAATATTACGTTAATCCCACGATTAACAGGATCAACCTGCTTGGAGGCTGTTGCAGTCTTGTGGTGTCTTGTGCTTTTCAGCTGGGCCCTGTTTCTTAAAACCCATGTTGTCAATGGCCCTGAGTCTTGTGAGGATGAAAAGGGGGAGTAGAAAATAAAAGACAGGAAGTAGATGGAAACCAGATCGGACAGGATGGGCTCTACTGTCTTAGGAATCAGGACCCTTTGGCTTCTGTTTAAAATCCCAGTGAGTGGAATAAAGAATTCTTTTTCCCCCACCGTAGAATAATCCCAGTACTGCTTGACAGAAGAGGAAGGCTGGCGGTATGGGGTTGGGGAAGTGAGGGAAGGATGTAACGGTGGCTAGACAGACCATTTAATTGGTATTAAACACTTTTCCATGTGAAGGGAGCCTGTTTTGGGCCAGAAGGAGATCACTTTTCATCCAAGCTAGGCTGAGATGGGGCTAGATAAACTTTTGAAAAAATTCAAAGGTGGCCGGGGTCAACTCGCAGGCTAGGGACTCTGTCTGGCTCGCTTCCTTAAAAACTCTCCGAGAATTGGCAAGCAGTGCCTGGGATGACGTCTTCCTGCAGAAACATTCAGTCTTCCTGACGGGTTCTGTTCCAGAGCTTAAGAGAAGGGGGCAGAGGGAATAGATACATATACGAGCAAGCCGAGCCGTTTGGGTATCAGTTTTCACCATGGAAAACCCACGATAGGATTCCTTTGCAGCAAACAAAAATGTAGGATGTGGACCTGGGGAAAGAAAGAAGGAAAACCAAGGAATCAAGATTGTTCTTTGCTAGACTGCTTGTTCAACTTATACACAGAGCACATAATGCACAATGTAGGGATGGGGGAATCACAATTTGAGATAAAAATTGCTGGGAGAAACATCAACAATTTGAGATATGCAGATGATACCACCCTAATGGCAGAAAGTGAGGAAGACCTAAAGAAGCTCCTGATTAGGTTGAAAGAAGAGAGTGAAAAAGCTGGCTTGAGACTCAACATCAAGAAAACCAAGATAATGGCAACAGCCCTTATCAGTCCCTGGAAAATAGATGGGGAAGAAGTAGAAGCAGTGACAGATTTTACTTTCTTGGGATCTAAGCTAACTGCAGATGGTGATTGCAGCCATGAAATAAAAAGACGATTAATTCTTGGGAGGCAAGCGATGAGAAACCTGGGGAACATAGTGAAAAGTAGAGACATCACATTACAAACAAAGATTCGGCTAGTCAAAGCAACGGTATTCCCAGTGGCAATGTATGGTTGTGAGAGCTGGACCACTAGGAAAGCTGAGCACTGAAGAATAGACGCCTTTGAGATGTGGTGTTGGAGGAGAGTATTGAGAGTCCCCTGGACAGTGAGGAGAACAAATAGGTCTATCTTAGAAGAAATCAACCCTAAGTGGTCCTTAGAAGGTCAAATAGTGAAGATGAAGCTAAAGTACTTTGGACAGCAAATGAGAAGAGAGGATTCACTTGAGAAGGCCTTGATGCTGGGAAAGGTGGAGGGCAAAAGAAAAAGGGGGTGGCCAAAAATGAGATGGCTAGATGGTATTGTGGATGCAGTGGGAACAGAGCTGGGTGGGCTGAGGAGGATAGTGGAGGACAGAGGTGCATGGCGGGTGGTGGTCCATGGGGTCACGGAGGGTCGGAATCGACTGCAACTGAACAACAAAAAGACTTCTTCCTGTTCATTCCAAACAGAGATGCTTCCAAAATGGCCAGAATAATTTCCGACACGAAAATATGATTGCCACATTGAAGTGTGCTCCAAGAAGGGGACTGTTAGTATGAAGAGGTTGTGCTGATCTGTAAATGTTGCTTCCTCCCACATGCCAACATCGACTCAAAAGTTTGCACTGGAAGATGATGAGTTAGAGGCAATCAAGAGAAGTTATGACATGGCCAAGAAAGACCAGCGAGGAGATAGAGAGTTCAAAGGGCGAAGGCTTGGAAAGATTACGATGACTTGGCGAGGGAACGCTGTGACAGCTGTTGGGGGGTGGGGGAGCCTATTCTAAAAATCATCTAATGTGTTATGAGAAGGTCAGGAGTCAACTTGGTCCTGAAGTTCTCCCTGACGGTTCAGGCCCCGTGGTGCTTCATTCAGCATCCTTTGTGAAGGATTTGACCCTGAGGAACAGCTGCCGACTCAAGCCAGCATGGATCAGCAGCAGATGTATCCGGCCGGGCTGCCGGTTTATCCTGCTTGGCTCTGAGCAACCTTCTGCTGAGCTTCAGCTTCTCTTAGGTTCCTGCCGACCTTGGCTAGAAAAGACTGGTCAGGATTTCCCTTTGGAAGTGGACCAACAGGTAGCATGCAGCCAGGGGAAGTGAAGGAAATTATATGATTCATACGATCACAAGCATGTTGCTTATGATTCTAGGCATAGGCAACATAATTCATGAATGCTTTGTTGGCTGGAACAGTGTCCTCCCCCCCCCCCCGCTCTCTCTGGGGCTGCGGTGGTTCAGTGGTTAAGAAGCTTGCCTTGTTAGCTGGAAGACTGACAATTTGGCAGTCTGGGACCTGGTATTGTGATCCAGTCCTTGTCGGACTCTGAAGGTGACCTGGATCAGGTGGTACTCCCTATGCCTAGCCCACTTCTGCCTGCACCCGAACCTGAGCATATCCTGAGCCAGGAGTCTCAGCCTGCATCTGCCCCAAGTGTGTTTCCCCAGGCAGATGATCTGTCAGATCAGAGGTCTGACTCTGACATTGATCAGCTCGCTGTCAGGGCAAACTGGAGAAGGCAGCTACACCTGAGATACAAGCAAGCTAGAGCTAAGAACCAGAGAAGACTCCCAGCTGATAACGGTTAGCTGGGAGGCTTGTAAACAAGCTTGTTGCAGTCTTCCAGCATCGGTATAATTCTTCAGTGCAAAGACTGACACCCTGCTTGACTTCGGATAGCCTGCCTAGACCTTGACCTGCCTGTCATGACCATGACTTCTCTGCCAACCCTGATGATGCCCCTGGACATCCTTTGGACTAGACACTTGCTTGAACTACCAGTAACCAGACCTCGGTTTGCTCTTTGGACTTTGCTATCTGGACTCTCCTCAAATAGACTCTCTGTGACCATGCCCACTGAAGTGGGTCAGCACACCCAGGTACTGCATGATGGACTGAGTTCTTGTCTCTGTCCCAGCTCTTGGGGACAAGAAAGGAGCTTCATTTGAGCATTTCCTGAGTGGAGTTTCTGGTGCAAAAATCCTCTTTCTTTCTTTCTTTCTTTCTTTCTTTCTTTCTTTCTTTCTTTCTTTCTTTCTTTCTCTTTCTTTCTCTTTCATTCTCTCTTTCTCTCTCTCTCTCTCTCTCACACACACACACACACATGAACACATGCATGCATACACAAAGATTTTGACTTGATTTCCTCCAGTCTTCAAATGAAGCTGACATCCAGAACCAGTTGGTTGAAGAGGAATGATAGCCATTTCTGTGTTAAATCAACTCCGTAGAATAAATCCAGATGGTCTCCTTCCCTTTAAACTCTTACTCTTCCCAAAATTTGCCTCCTCTCCTGGAGACTCCAGGAGACATAGCAGTCCCCTAACATCTTGATGCCCTTAGACCTGTGGACCCTAATTGATGCCAAGGGATAAGCCCCACCCCCCATGATATCAGAAGAGCTTGAGAATGCAGGGTTGTATAATGCTCGAACCATCTCCACCATCTATTAATTTTTTTTTTACCAAACCACTCAAAATAAAATGTCTACATCTCCTTCTGAGACACCTACAATTCGCCATCTTTGAACTCTATCTCAAGCTTCGCTTCTCTCTCTCCTTCTCTCTATCTTGTTTTAAGCAAGATCGCCACTTCCAGTAATGAGCAGACAATACATTAATTAGCATCACTCCTGCATTTGATTTCAACATGAAGTGACAAGATTCCTGCCAGCCATATTATTTTTTTCCTGCATCCCAAATGCCTGCAATCAGGAAGGCAGAAGTGCTTGTTAGGTCAAAGGTCAAGGGGCTGGAAGTATTATAGTGCAAAAAGACCGACTGTGCGAGGAAAGGGAACAACCCCTTCCAATCAATGAGAGTGACAAAACTCCAATTGAGCAGTGACAAAACTCCAACTGATCAGTGACAAAACTCCAATTGGTCTCAGCTTGGGTGGTTGCATGACAGCAATGTACTGGACCTTAACCGTGAAACTCTGGAAATGATTCAGAGAAGGGACCACAGTGCAAAATCAGGCCTAGAGCAAAGACTTTGGTTATGTAGAAAGTCCAGGGTTCAATTGACTGAGAGCTTGTGATTCCATTGTTAGGGGGGCAGTCAATCCATGCCAGGTTTTGCTACAAAAGAACTATCCAAGGTGCTGAAGCAAAAAAAAAAAAAAGATTAAATTATCTCTCCTGAGCTACAGTAGACTAGAAGACAGTTGATGGCCTACATAGTGATCTCATACAATGGACCCTAGAATCGGGAGTACTTCATGGAGAATCCATGCTTGAATTCAAGCATTTCCTGGGTGGGCCACAGAGATGGGCAAAATTACTTTTTGGACAGAAACACTTCAAAATTCTTCTCACTGGGAGGAAGTTAAGGAGTTCAATGTGCAGGTTTTGCAGAAGTACTCTGCGAGGTTGGCTTTGTAGGAAGAGTGTCTAGCCCTGAAGCAGAGAGTCGGCCAGTGATAGGGAACCTTTTATAGACCAAGTGTCCAAACTCAACAAGCTGCCATCCATGCTGCAGGGGAGCAGGGTAAACTCTGTGCTGGGTGGAGAGAGGAAACACTCCCATTGGACTGCTGAGCATAGGGGCGGGGCAGACTCTGTGCTGGGGACGATGACATGCATGTCCACAGGGAGGGCTCTGATTGCCCCCTCTGGCACACACGCCATAGGTTCGCAACCACTGGAATAGGCAATCACTTATGGCTGGTCATTCACTGGCTGCTTAAGATGGTGACCACTGGACTATAAAAATATAGCATGTTTCATATGCCAGTTCTCCATTTGTTAATAATAATAATAATAATAATAATAATAATAATAATAATAATAATAATAATAATAATAATAATAATAATAATAATAATAATAATAATAATAATAATAATAATAATAAAGACGGACGGACGGACGCCAAGAATATTGAAAAGGAAACATCCCGGGCCTTCCCCTTTTTCCTTTCATCTGCTCCTGGTTTTCCAGATCAGACCACTACAGAAGCTACAATACATCTCTTACCACAGAAATGTGTGTGTGTGTGTGTGTGTGTGTCAACCTTTTTGAGTAAGCCTTCGTAGCTCAACCGGACCCTAAGATGAAGCATCGGTTTCTCGAGGGTTGCATGTACTGAACAAAATCTTCACACAACGGTGGCATTTGTTGACATCAAAGTAAAGACAAAACAGTTGCAGTAACAAACATTAATCTGATTGATTAATCAATCAAATTGATTAAGACAGAACCATATTGACGGCTGACTTCCATTTTATATTGAGCAAGACGCGCGTAGGGTTTGATTTTAATAGAGACAAGCATGAAGAGAATTGAATTACAGGGAAAATATTCCCACAGCACTCCTCATTGATGTATTTAATATCGTACGGGGAAAATTACTTTGTTGAACCACAGTTCCCTCAATTCTCCAGTCAACAATAATTTTTTCTTCCTTTTTATCCTCTTCTTAAGACAGGTGTCGGTCTCCTTTCCCTTTTCAAAACACCTATTAAGATTGCAATGACGTGACTAATGTTCCTTAATTTCTCCAGTCAAGTGTGTGGCCAAAACGACCACAGTAGAACATCTGAGAAGATCAGTCTACTTTCCTGCCTGTATTACTTTTTCTCAACTGTGGTACTGCGACCTAGGTTGAGTTCGATACTGATCACAAATCACTGTGGACCCAGCCTTACGTCTCCACAGTCGGACAACTGGGTGCTTAGTATGTTGCAGGCAACTTGTTGATTGGATTGTGACCCTCCTATGTTTGGCAACGGACACTATCACTATCGGGCATTTTACAAGTGATGGCTGCAGTCCCCCTTTCCCCCCTTTTCTATTGCTCAGGGAACCAGAGGAGGCCTCCTGGCTCCAGCCAGCCCCTTGGTCGCCTTTGTTCTGCACAAGTTGCTATCATCCCCCCCTTTCTTGTTTTACAGGAGACTCTGTCAGAAGTGCTGTGAGCTGTGTGGAGCATGGAAGGGGTACCCCTACTCCTGGTGATTACCGGCACAGGCAGGGACGTTCCTGAAGTCATGGTTTGGCAATATGCCCCACTGTGCATTTCACCTTTGTCTGCACATGGAGGTGCCGTGGCTTCTGGCCACGGCAGCTGGGGTGTGTTTACTGTGAACTGCTGATGGTGACTCTGAGATGAAGTGCATTGTGGCTTTGTGGGGGTGGGGGGTGCATCAGGGTGATTCCCCCCCCCCCCGCTGTGGCGGGGGTAGTACAGGGAAAGGTAAAAGATGAAGACCCAATTACGTTCGGATAAGGGCCGGAGGGGGGGGTGCCTGGCAGTGATAAGGATCCAAAATATTCGGATTGCAGTAGTCAGTCCCTCCACGGGCCTTGGCACTCGCTGGATCCAACAGCTCCAAAACTGTCAGGCAGTAGTGGCGGGGAGATTAGCATTGTTAGCAGGCAACTCCCAGCCTAGGGCAGTGTTTCCCAAATGCTGGTTTTTGGACTTCAATTCCCAGAAGCCTAAGTCATTTCCCCAAACCACTGATCAGCCAATGTACTGACTTAGGCTTCTGGGAATTGAAGTCCCCCTGTGGGCTGTGTACCCCTTGTTGGGAACCACTGGCCTAGGATATCATCACAGGGAGTTGATATGGTGAGGCGCATCCTGCTCTCGGCTGTTGTTCTGTGCTACGTGGTCACATCGCAGCTCATTCTGGATGGTCACTAATTGTTGCTTTGAATAAAGTGGCCCAGATGTTTAAACCCATGCTCTTGTGTCTGACTCTTCACTTGGGGGATGGTGGGCAAAGATGGTCTTGGAAACTCATCATCGTCATCATTCCAAATACTTCTGAGATACAACTTTCTTCACCTTCTGAAATGCCAGCAGAAGAGCTGATGGTTGTTTGACGCCTGGTCTGCTTGTACTGTACTATGTCTTGTCTTCATGACTATCCTTGTTCCTTTGTTTGCTCCTTGCTTTGTCTTTGGACTTGGATCTGGATCTTCACCTTCTTTAATTTCCTGACTGAAGCCTGGGCTGCCAAAATGAAGCTGCTTTCTTGGCTCTGTCATTGGCCAAACTTTAGTCCACCTCAAGGCAGGATTTCTAGCAGTATCTGGATATGGATAAGGAATGCCTTTAGACCGTGGGCCTTTCTGGGCATCATTCTGTCTAGTGCTGGAATTGATGGGCTGTTTGGATATATATTGTCCTTGCTTCCACTTTCTGCCCTTTCCCCTCCTCCTGCTGCCCGCCTGTCCTCTGCGACATCCCATCTGGATTTCAGATTTTGGCCCTGAAATCTCATGGAAAGGAAGGGTGGTCACCTGTGCCTCGTGAATCACAACCCTTGGGTTGGAAGCCAATGGTTGCATACTGAGCGCGGCCTTCATTCTTCCCGATTCAATCTCCCATGCTCACTCTAAAGTTTGGTGGACAACTTGCGTTGGGAGAGGAACATCAACTTTTTTCTTACACGCCTAACTTATTAAGGGTGGAGGGAAACCTCAACACCTGTGGAAAACAGACGGGAACAGCACACCGCTGAAGGGTCCATGGGGAAATCAAATCAGCAGAAAATAAATATGAAGTAAGGAGCAACATGGATTTGCACCAAGTCCACCACACACACACACCCCAAAAAAAAAACCACACCCCTGGATTTGAAAAACCAGCTCTTTCCAACATACTTACAAGCTGTTGCTGACAGATTCCAGCCAAAATGAAAGAAAATGAAAATAATAAAGAGATGCTTAATTTGCACATGATTTGAGCCAGGGTCTTCAAACCCTCACATGCCTTCCCGATGAGATCAGTGGAGAACAGCGAGATCAAAATGTGACAGCCAAACTGTTTGAGAAAGGAAAACTCTACAAGAAAGAGTCCCCCATTCCAGTCGCTGCCGTGAGTCAAGCTTTTGGCTACCCAAACTCTTTGCAGATGTGTCCCATTACATTAGCAAACCTCAGCGCAGGCTGCCAAAAGACCAGGTTTTTTTTTTCATACCTAGTAAATGACTGAGATCCTGCATGAAGAAATTAAACACATTCACAGCCGACACTTCTCTCCCCACAAAAACCTGTTATCCTTTACAACTGCAATACAGTTTCCATTTCCACACATTTTCTGTTGTTGTGTTTTGAGCGGTAGGGGGTGGGGACAAGGCCACCATTCATTTGTTGCCAATAAGAATCTGAACTTGACGACTGGAAGGTCAGCAGGTCAGCAGTTCGAGACCCGAGTGCTGCATGACGGAGTGAGCTCCCGTCTCTGTCCCAGCATCTGCCAACCGAGCAGTTCGAAAGCAAGAAATTGCAAGGAGATAAATAGGGACCAATATGAGGAGGTAAACAGGTTTCCACATGGAAACGTTTGCAGACACAGACAGCGCTGGCTCTTTGGCTGTAAACAGAGATGAGCACTGAACCCTAGAGTTGGATACGACTGGCTTTCAATCAAGGGCGACCTTTACCTTTACATAGACCTTTATTTATTTATTTACCTAGACCTTAATTCCTCCCCTCAAATATAGACATAAACAATAAAAACAGCAACATACAAAACTGTAAGAAAAAAGAATACACAGAATCTTTTAAAAATAACTATATACAGTATATATAAACTACTATGTGCATCCTCCACCAGTGGGATGTTATACACCTTCATCTAACTCTTCTCTTTCCTGCCAACCTACCAGTTCAAAAGCAAGAAATGGGTGAGAAGGTAAACCGTGTTCCATGCAGTAGTCACGTCTAGTCGTGCCTGCCACATGACCATGGAAACGTCCGCAGAATCAGACAGCCCTGGCTCTTCGGCGATGAAACAGAGATGAGCACTGAATTCTAGAGCCAGATACGACTGGCTTTCAGCCAAGGGTGACCTTTACCTTTAACTCTTCTCTATATAACATTTTATTTAATAAATTTGTCCCCTCTTTCCAAAAAGTCACATATGCTTGCTCTGGATTTACTCCTTTCCCTTCTAAATTTCAATTTGTCTAATTTGATTTTGCTCTTGCATACCTTCAGGAATGTTTGTTCTTTCCATAGAAAGCTCTTCCTGGATTTGACCCTCTGGACTTGAGCCATGACCTGATATGCAATTTCTTCTACAAATCGTTTTCTCCCTCCCTTGGTTTTAAAAGAGGCCGATATCGCTCTTCATTTTGACCAATGAGCAAGTGGTCATTTTATGGGGAATATGTACAAGGGCCACGTTTAAGAGAACCGCAGTAACCTGTTCACCAGCGGCAGCATGTATAATTTTAAAATGCTAATTACAAAACAAAGGCTGCAAAAAGAGAATGGAGTTTTCCCCTTCATCAGCATCCGTGTCCCTGAATTGAACTTCCTGATTGATATGCAGGATGAAAAGACACATATTTCTTCATAGACTGGTCATAATGATACAATATTTAAGTTTGAATCCCAATAAAAATTAGAAGTGTCTCCCTGCGAAGAAGGGGAAAAAAATTAAGCCATAAAGTTTCTTAAATGCTTCACAGGTTTGTTTGGTATTTGCAAATAATAATAATAATAATAATAATAATAATAATAATAATAATAATAATAATAATAATAATAATAATAATAATAATAATAATAATAATAATAATAATAATAATAATAATAAAAACAAGAGGTGCAATAGAATAAATGAATTGATTATATCCCCATAAATATATCCCCATAAACCTGGCTGGCAGGACAAATTTGGGGATCAAAGAATGCTGGATCTCATGTTGGGTGGCTGATCAGATGAGACAGCCACCCTCTGCTCCTGCCTCCTTACTCGTGCCCTGGCTTTTTTATAATTCTGTAATTTTGTAATCTGAAAATGTTCAATTCCTTTTTAGCCTAATTTTTTAATATTGTAGTAACTCATATTTTTAATTGTTAACAGTGAAATGAATTTTGATAATGATGGTTTTAAATTATGTATTTTTATTCCTGTTTTGTAAGCCGCCCAGAGTTGGGATTACCCGATTGGGGCGGGATAACAAGTTGGAACAAATAAATAAATAAATGAACAAATAAATATAAGATTAGAAAAGGTAAAGGTTTCCCTTGCTCGAAAGCCAGTCGTATCCGACTCTAGGGGTCAGTGCTCATCTCTGTTTCTAAGCTTCTGTAGACGTTTCCATGGTCATATGACAGGCATGACTAGACACCGGAGTCCATGGAATGCTGTTACCTTCCCACCAAAGTGGTCCCTATTTATCTACTTGCAATTTCTTGCTTTCGAACTGCTAGGTTGGCAGGAGTAAATCTATTTTAATTTTCAAATTATTCTGAAGAAGACAAGGAAGGAAGGCATTAGCACGGTTGATCTGTCACTCCTGTGTGCTTGGCTTCTTCTTCCATGTCTAGGCCAGGCGTGAAACTGCCAAGATGATGTCCCCTTTGGGTGAGTTCATTCCGCAGTTCCTTTCACCTGACCTAGTGTGAGAAAGATTAGCTGGCAACACAAGTTTGCCATTACCAGGGTATGCCTAATTGTGGTTCAGAAAAAAATATACAATCTTTGAGGAGGCTCCTTCTGTGTAGCCTTCTTAGAAAGTGAAGGGGGGGGGTATTTTCCCATTTATAATTTGCCATCCTCCCACCTTCAATCCACCTTCTGTTGATTGTTGTAGGTGAGAAATAAACTACCATATCAAAAAATTTTTTTGAATCCACTCAGGCTTCGAGCCTGAACTTTACCACAGCAAGGTATGATCGTGAACCCTGTCCTCGAAATAGGTTCGGCACCTAAAGGAGATTGGCCCCCAAACAAACATGGCAATAGCTGTCCAGGGTCCTGAATCTTATCCTTGAAACATATCCAGCAGTTTGAAGAGCATCTGTAATGGTCCGACTCAAACTCAGGTCAGATCCACCGCTTCCAAGAAACTGGAGCAACATCTGGCCTAACAGCTGTATTGTGGAGCAATATTCTTATCGGTGTGTGGGGTCTTTCTTAGTCTCTTCTCAGGAGCAGGTAGTCGCGGAGGTGCTTTGCCTCGT
Source organism: Furcifer pardalis (assembly GCA_030440675.1). Lineage (NCBI taxonomy): Eukaryota > Metazoa > Chordata > Lepidosauria > Squamata > Chamaeleonidae > Furcifer > Furcifer pardalis. The sequence goes on along the minus strand of CP126891.1, from coordinate 8,728,369 downwards.
TATGCGTCGTCGTTTTTCACGTATCCTTGTAAACGCAGCTACCCAAAGCTGGAGGCAATGGAGTGCAAAATGTGCTTGGCAGGTATTTTTGTCCTCTTTCCAAAAATCAAGAAATAGAGTCTCAAAGTCAGACATGGAAACTAGAGACACAAAAAGATTCTCCTCCATCGCCCCATTTTCTTTCCAGGTCTGTTTTAACCACTCAGGGTGTTAGCCCAGTGGTGGGCAGCAAAAAAATTCACTACCACACAGTGGGCAGAGCCTATGTCATGGGCGGAGTCTGCATCGTACACTGAGTCCATGTTGTGGGCGGAGCCTATGCTGTGGGCGAGCTAGTCATACCTGCCATATGGCCATGTATACATCTGCAAACACAGGCAGCACTGGCTCTTTGGCTATAAACAGAGATGAGCACTGAACCCTAGAGTTGGATATGACTGGCTTTTGAGCAAGGGCAACCTTTAGCCTTACTTATTGCAAAAGATCGAATGTGTTCCCCCGTGCTCTTCTGTTTGGAAGGCAGAAGATGGTTCATGGCCATTCTGAGTGGAGGTGGGTATAAGTTATTTAACAGATTAGGAGTTAGAATTGAAAGCTCTGTTCCAAAATAATGACCTGACTCTAAAGACACCTAATTCTAGGGAACCAGGATTCTTAAATGAAATTGTTGTCAACAAATAGTAGCTTTCCCCCCCTCAAATGGCCATATAAAACATTAGAAAATCTGTTACCCTGCCGTCTTGAGTAAAATAGCTTTGGATTCAAAAGAATAATAGAGTTTTGCTATTAGGTTTGTGCCAAATGGAATCTCTCCGTTACAGTTATAGTTTTTCTTGGACATTACTTTGCTCTGCTGGAGAAACCTCTCAAGTAATAATTGTCAGGGGGTATTTTTAAATTGTTTTGCGAAAGAGTCTCATAAATTGGTCTCCTTCCTCATTGGCTCGGGTTGCTCTGAACCGTACTTGCGTCCTGAGACAACACATGATCTTCTTGGCACCGTGTGCATTGAGCGCAAAAGGTTTGAACACCCGTCCTGAATGCCTTCCTCATTAGGCAGTGGGAAGGAATGTATTTAATTCACGTGCCGACAACCGCCTGGATCTTGATGGGAAGTTGGGTCTACCAAGGGATATGTGGCTTGCCTGTCAAGGCGGTGGGACGTCCTTCTGGGCGGCTGTCACGCAGAGGCTTTAAAAATTGAGAGTTAGCTCGGGCAAACGGCAAATTGGGCTCCCGTGGGAAATCAGCTGTCAACGCTAGGGTGTACAGGGTTGGGTGAACCCATGGCGCATGGCAATTTGACAGCCATTAAACTGGGAACCTCTTGGCTTCCAGTCAACTTGGGCAATGATTGTTTTTTGTTGGTTCCCATGGAGATTCCTTCATCCCTCGAGGCAAAATAAGAATGAATAAGTGGCACAATTAGAATTGGCAACCAAATCTCTCCTCATGCTGTGGCTCCTGGTGGGATAATGTGGTGCCACATTCCTTTGCGTAGGGTGGCAGCTGTAGGTAAGATAGCTAGAAATGCAGGGTGGCATAGTGGTGATCATGTGGCAGAAGGACCAACGATAGTGAGTGATGCTTTGGGGGGAGTGCCCGATCCAATTCTGAGTATTGGTGATCAACCGTGAAGACTGATCACCAGTACTCATCCGGTCTGGCCCAGAGCGAGAGAGAGACGCAGCTGTTGCTCGGGGTGGGCAGCTTTAAGATCTGCCATCGTCCCCAATGGACACCTGGGGCTGAGTGGACTAGTTTTGAGATTTTTTATGTATTGTTTTGTAATAGTTCTGATGTGTTTTTACGATGACCTGATATTGTGTAATTTGTAACTATGATTGGGGAATCTGGTGATTTTGATTTGTAATTATGCCTGGGGATTTGGGATTTTTGATATGTTTTTGATTTGCTTTTGAACTATTTGAAGTGTTGCTGAAATGTTTTAATAATGTCTTGATTTTGAAATTGTGATGGGGGATTTTTTGATATATATTTGTGTGTGTTATGTGACACTTTGATATGTGGTACCTTAATATGTTTTGTCATGTGATATTGTATTTTATTTATGCTGTTAGCTGCTCTGAGTCTCTTTGGCGAATACAGCAGCATACAAATCCAAAATCCAAATACAAGATTGCCCTGGGAACGACATAATGCAGTAGTCTTCCATTTGCCTTCCACATCACGACATGACATGGATCCAGTTTCGTGGATCACTTTCTGATCTTGAGCCCTCCTGGCTGGAGAGACTTAAGTTCAAATCATCAGCCAGACACAGCGTTAGATTGGTGACCTCCAGCCACGCTCTCAGTCTTGGATTCTCCTACCCCACAGGGCTGTTGTGAGACTCGGTTGGGTGGAAAACAGTACTTGAAATGAAACAACATTTGGCTAGCAAGCTTTACCATTATTATTCTTCACCACCATGGTGTTCTATGTGGACACACTTGTGCTTGAACGTAGGAGAACAGTGCGACATCGCAAACCATTACACTGGATCACAAAAAATAATAATTGTCTGCTACTTGGTCTAATCCATGTGTCCTATGGTAAATCAAGTGTGCTGAATCCAAATCTTAAGTCTGATTCTGCCTAGGATGTCAGGATCTTAAAGCTAACAAATCTCACCCTCTTGGTTAGGTTCTTGCATTAATTATGCTGGGCGTATTTGCCACAAACATAGCAAATATTGTCCGGTTTATTAACACAGCTGCGCCTACTCATCTTTAGCTCAAAACAGACTCACTGTGCCCTAGCTGTATGTATTTATTTATTGAATTTCTATACCAACCACCTGGGTGTTATCCTACTCCACTATCCAATGAGATGGTTTTGCACTAGAGACAAGCCCTTGGTCCATCTCACCTATTTTTGACATCAGCTCACTGACTTGCCCAGACATGTCGGGCCACTGCTGGAACATGCATGCCACCAGGGGACATGATTCAGTTGAGGCGGCCGCTGGCATAGTGGTAGATGCAACTGTTACAACGTTCCTATGTAAAAATACATTACCCAAAGGACCGACCATTTGAACAGCTATAGTACGCCTTAAAATTTGTACATGATAGGCAAATTCTGTGTTCAGATTTGGAGTCAGCACACTCAATATCATGTAAATCACATGTGTTATTCCCAGGAGTAAAATCATAGTTGTGCAGTGAATACACCACTAGTGTATTGTTGTCAGATAGGTGGAGGGCTGGGAGAGGTCTTTAACAAATGTTCACCGCCGTTCCAACAAGAGCTGACCATGCCGTACACAACAGAGTGTTAGGAAAAACAGTTTATTTATTTATTTTAGACTTATATCACCGCCCGCTCGCCGTGGCTATTAGTAAAGGTTTCTCGAAAGCCAGTCGTATCCAACTCAAGGGTTCAGTGCTCATCTCTGTTTCAAAGCCGAAGAGCCAGCGCTACTTGCTTCTGCAGACATTTCCATGGTCATGTGGCAGGCATGAGCACACGGAACACTGTTTACCTTCCCACCGAAGTGGTCCCTATTTATCTACTTGCAATGTCTTGCTTTCGAACCGCTCAGTTGGCAGGAGCTGGGACAAAGACGGGAGCTCATTCCGTCCTGCAGTACTCGGGATTCGAACTGCTGACTTCCTGCCTCCCAGTCAGCGTCTTAGCCACTTGAGCCACTAAGTCCTTCACCGAGGCAGAGAGTCCCTTTATAGCCATCTGTAGCACAAGACCCTTTCAGCCTCGTGCACTGGTGTACGTTAAAATCTTAATTGAAGACAGATGCCTGCCTTGTTATTAATAACTATCGTCCCTCCTCCATACCCATTGAGCCGAAGGGAGGGGAGGGCCTTTGTCTAGACTGGTGTGGGTTCACTTTCTTGGGCCTCTATGTTACTCCACCATTGCTCTCCGCTTCCCCATGACACCCCCCCCCGCCGCCGCCAAACCCAACCGTCATCTTTTTCTCTGTGCCTCTTAATTTGTGCTATTTGCCAGAGGAAAATAAATAATAATAATAAAGACAGGGAAAGTCTTTCTTGGCAGATTCTGAATTCTCACTGGATTACCCTATACGGTGAAATGAAATGCATACGCCATGTGGAAAGCGGGCGGGGTGGCTTTTTAATTTTTTTATGGGGAAAGTAAACAGGAGAGCAGGGGAGAGAGGAAGGGAAACGGTGATGAGAAGCATCCTGAATTCAAAATTATGCATTTCTCTCTGTCTGGGTGAGATGCAGAGCATTTGGCTTGTTCTTCTATTTGGGGGTGTGTGTGTGTGTGGATCTCAAATTCTATCACTTGATTCCAAAGAGCATGTCCAAGGGTGCATCGCCTCCTGTGGGATCTAAAATATACATTGCTTTAAGGAGCATGGCTCCCTCGCCGAAGCAAGATATGCTAGAGAAAAGCATGGGCTTGAACTGTTTGCAAGTGAACCACAAGCTCAAGTCTTTAGGGTAGGAGGTAACTTTTCAAGCCGGGGGCCAGGTCACACTTTCTCATTCAGCTTCAAGGGCCAGATGGCCATTTTGCCTTGCCTGCACGATGGGAGTGGCCATTTTGTCCCAACAGCTTCAAACAGCTTTTGTTTCTTGAATGCCCTTGGAGGGGTGGGGGTGGACCACATGAAATGGTGCCATGGGCCAGCTCTGGCCATGGGCCTTAGGTTGGAAACATAGAAGGGACGGAGTCAGTTCCGTTGTCCTTTGACCCACAGTCGGGCTGTAGTGGCTCAGAGGTCAAGAAGCCCGCCTTGTTAACTGGAAGGTTGGCAAGTTGGCAGTTCGAGACCCGGGTGCTGCATGACAGATTGAGCGGCCGTCTCTGCCCAGCTCCTGCCAACCAATCAAAAGCAAGAAATTGCAAGTAGAAAAATAGGGACCACTTCAGTGGGAAAAGATCTTGGAGACATGAAAGGAGCCTCATTCGGGTGTCCCTTGAGCGGAGTTTCCCCAGAAAAATTCATTTCAACCAAGAATAATTTCTGACATGAAATTAGTGCCCACAGTCCAAAAATTGGGGATCTGTGCCCGACAGCAAGGAGAAAAGGGGATACATATGAAAACTTATAGAAATAGATAATAAGAATAATTGTGTGCCATCAAGTCAGCTCTGACTTACCTCAACCCTGTTTGGTTTTTGTTTAGGTAGACAATACTGTACTCAGAATTGGTTCCTTTGCCGCCATGTTTGTCAGGTTGCTGGCAAAGGTGTTTGCTAGTGCAATAAAATGAGCATAACACTAACAACAACAATTTTGCTCCTGGGAATAACACGTGATTTACACGATGTCGAGTGTGCCGATTCCAAATCTGAACTCGGAATGTGCCCATTTTAAGGTGTGCTATAGCTGTTCAAATGGTCGGTCATTGGGTAATGTATTTTTACATGGGAATATTTAAAACCTCTCTGCCTGCTGCCTTGGGTGAATCACGTCCCCTGGTAGCATGTATTCACTGCATAACTATGATTTTACTCCTGGGAATAATGTATGTGATTTACATGATATCGAGTGTGCTGACTCCAAATCCGAACACAGAATTTGCCTATCATGTACAAATTTTAAGGCGTGCTATAGCTGTTCAAATGGTCGGTCCTTTGGGTAATGTATTTTTATATAGGAAAATTGTAACAGTTGCAGCTACCATTATGCCAGCGACCGCCTCAGCTGAATCACGTCCCCTGGTGGCATGTATGTTCCAGCAGCGGCCGGGCATGTCTGGGCAAGTCAGTGAGCTGATGTCAGAAATAGGTATACAGTAATACCTCATATAACAGTAGTATCGAATAACACTAAAATCGCATAACATTAAGGAATCTGGGGGGAAGAATTGCATCAGATAACATTAAGATCCTATGGGATGCTTCAGATAACAACCGCTAAAGCCTGTGTGGTTACAATGTATCTCTATGGATCCCATAGGATTTTAACATGCATCAGATAACACTAAAAATCATATAACACCAAGACTTGTGGAACCAGGTTTTAGTGTTATATGAGGTTTTACTGTACTGTAATTGTAATTAGGAGAAGACTCTCACCCGAAGATCATGTTTTGGTCTAAGGTATCCAGGGTGTTCTTAAATTTATGTATGCCGGAAAGGGGACTAGAGTTGTACCTTGCTTAAAGAGCATAATGTGTTCCACAGCATTGCTCTTTAAGCGAGTTTGCTCTTTATGCGAAACACCATTGTAAGTGACCAATTGTGGGAGGGATTACAAACCCTGATTTATTTGTTAAGCTAGCTTTTGGTTGGTTTTATTTGTTAAGCGAAGCGAACAATCAGAGAAAATTCTGCTCTTTAAGTGAGTTACTCTTCAAGTCGCTCTTTATGTGAGGTTTGACTGTATATGCCTGCCACATGACCATGGAAACGTTTGCAGAAGCAGACAGCGCTGGCTCTTCGGCTTAGAAACAGAGATGAGCACTGAGCCCTAAAGTCGGATACGACTCGCTTTCGAGCAAGGGAAACCTAATGGCTATTTCCCCCCATTCAGAAGAATCAGGTCATTTCTAAATCCTGTCTCCTTTCCAAATTAGTCCTCTGCCTCTCTCACACCAAAGTGTGATCTCTTCTCCGATCTCCAGCTGTCTTGAAATCTCTTTGAAGCAACCTCATTTTATTGGCATGTGAAAGGATCGAAAGAGCTTTATAATAATGGGAGATCAAACAGGGAAAGCGCTAGCTAGCGGAAGCATCTCGGCCTGGTGAGCCTAATGGCACAACAGCCCCCCCCCCCAAAAAAAAACTCCCCAGCGCATGAAGAGCTTGTGGTGAAGGGATGCCCTTAATGAGAAGCAGAGTTTGCAAGGCGCTAATCAGGATGCCGTGCCAACCTAACCCTCTTGTCACATTCATAAAGGAAGGCCAGTGGAAAGAGGCTAACGACCCACAAATGAAAGCAAGCCGGTTCCTGGCAGACTTTCGGACTTCAAACGGCCCGACACTTTTATGGTCTGTGAAAAACTGGGAGTGTGACTGAAGGGTTGGATGCTTTTCATCTTCCAGGGATGCTGGAGAGAGGAAAAGTAAGAGCGAAATTGAAAGCAAAAGACTAGAGATGATCATTCTAGTTGCCATAAGGTAAGGCAGGAGAGGGTCATTTTGACAAAGGAAATAGAAAAGTAAGACATAAATCTTTCATTAATATCCAGTACGATTCTTCCCCTCCTCCCCCCTTTATCTTTTCCAGGAGGGGGAAAATTTTTGCTTGTTGCTGTTCAGGGGCTTTAATCATCCCTACCTTCTTTCAGAGATTACAGTGGCTTACAGATGCTGAATTTGACAACTGGAAGGTCTGCAGTTCAGCAGTTTGAGACCCCAAGTACTGTGTGATGGAGTGAGTTCCCGTCTCTGTCCCAGCTCCTACCAGTTCGAAAGCAAGAACTTGCAAGTAGTCAAATAAGTACTGCTAAGGTGGAAAGGTCACAGTGTTCTGTGCACTCCGGTGTCTAGCCATGCCTGCCACATGACCACGGGCGGACAGTGCTGGCTCTTTGGCTATAAATGGAGATGAGCACTGAACCCTAGAGTCGGATATGACTGGCTTTCGAGCAAGGCGACCTTTACCTTTACCTAGCAGTGGATCTAATATATGGGCCAATCTTATGCTTGTCTTTTGTTGATAAACCATTATCCAGACTCTTGTTGCTGTTCCATTCCACTTTCCCCCAGTCTTGATTCAAGGCTTGTTTCATTTGGCTCCTGGTAACTGTGAGAAAAATCAATAATCATTTATTTCCATTAAGCAAAGAGCAAGAAGGTTCTCTCTGTGTGTGTGTGCGTGCATGTGTGTGTGATCTCCTATGACATTCTTGAAGTGTAGAAATAGCCAAGCCGAGTGGAGTTTCCTGAAAACTTGTGCAAAAGCCCTCCAAAATAAGCAGCATGTGAATTCTCAGACCGTATTTTAGAAGGCGACGCAATCGCTGGCTTCAAGGCTGCATTGAAAGGAAGGTTGTTAATCCACTGTTTTTCTGGAAGGAGGCAGGAGGACTCTTTTCAGCAGATATTAAAGTTGTTGGGTTTTTTTTTTTTGGTTTTTTTTTTAATTTAGATTTTAATAGAAAAAATATATAAAAAGAAACAACAAAATACAGAATGAAATAACACACAAAAAAAGAGAGGGAAAAATAACAATTATAACAAAAAAGGCTCTAAAATTTATTCAAATCTTTTCAATACACCCTATCTCTTAACCATTCTACGTATATGTGTAATATATACTTTTATACTTTATTATGGTATTACAATTTTTCATAACACAATACGTAAAGCACCCAAGTGCACTTAAGTCCTTGAATCTGCCCGTTGTCCTTCTTACAACTCAATTATTCTGCCACAAACACATCACATCCAGTGCAGGCTTGTCTCCTTTGTTTTTCCCCAATGTATACTGCAAGAAGGACCTCCAAATGTCCCAAAATCTATTTGGTTTTGATATCCCCCTTTTTATATTTAAATCCCATGTAAGTTTTTCATTAACTGCCATATCCCAAACATCAGTATACCATTTACCCAATTTTAAATTCATAGCACCTTTCAAATTTCTGGCAACCTGTTGTCTTGCCAATGTTCAGAAAATAGCTAATAAATCCTCTATATTTTCCTCTATGTTCAGATCCTCTAAGTCTGTCAGTAAACAATTTTATCATTCAACTTTAGATTAATATTCAAAATTTTAGCTATTTCTTGTTCAATTTTGTGCCAAAAATTGGAAATGGTTTTGCAATCCCATCACATATGTTTGTACGTCCCTATTTCCTGTTGACATCTCCAACATACCTTTGAATTGCTACTATTTATTATTTGATATTAAAGTTGTAACTCCATGCAAACTTAGCTAGGAGTGAAGCTGAAACCAAATAACAGAGAGAGCCCATACTTACAAGTGTAAAGAGTTTATATATTTTAGGTAATTCTGTCCCTCAGAGGGACTCACAAAGAAGGAGGATCAACATCTAAACCGTGCAGTGTAATCTAGGGGTAAAGGGTTTACTTGCTTACCCTCAAACTGGGCCCCAGAAACAGATAAATGAACTGTTTTTCCTTTGCTTTTACTTGCTTGTTTCTCTCTTGTCTCAGATGTGAGTTTGTTACCCTAAAAATGAAATTATCCTTTTATTAATTTTTAAAAATACTTTTATTCCTAATAAAAATACTTCTCTCGTTATTTTAATTTCCTATCCACTTCAAGGTTAGGCTTACATCTCCACAAACACCACACTGTAACATGATTCACTTGCAGGTATGATACCTGCAAGGGGTGATTTTTTAAAAATAAATTTATAAAGATCTCAAACTTCTATTGGAAGTGGCATGGGCAAGGAACCGCCCCCCTCTGTCTTACCCTCAGCAGTAGTTTGGTTTAAAATTGATTTTTCTTTCTGCCAAGGAGACACAGCAGGATTAACCCTTTCACCCCTGATCAAATCCTTTTCTCTGTTTGCTTGACTCTTTCTCCGTTTTGTCTTTGGGTCAGTGTTAGATTGGAAATTAACATATGTACACAAGTGCTGGGTAGGGAAATGCCCAGAGCAGTTTCACTGAAACTTCTGTCCTGCAATTCTGAATGGGTATGAAGAGTTCCTTACATACTTTAATAAAGGGTAATGAAGGTTTTTATATATTTCCCTTGCACAGTGTAGAATAACAATATTTTGGTAAACGTTGGCTCTTCCTTGTGAACTGCTGTATAAGAAGGTAGAAACTGAACATTTTAAATTTGCTTCATGTCTTAGAAGGTCAAGTTGAAAGGGCATTAAAGTCAGAGATATTACTGCAATTAGAAGCCAGAAGAGAACAATAAGTGCTACTTACTAATCCCATCAGGATGGAGGGATCCCTTTGTTAAGGCTGTCTGGAGCTGTTTTGCAAAGAAGGATGACAAACAAACAGGAAGCTGGGCTGGGCTTCTGGAAGATCTCCAGTCAAGAGAGTGTTTTGGGGGAAACACCATATATGGACCTTTGTGACTGACCTCAACTCCTCCCATCATGGCAGCCTCCATGCTGGCCACATGGTGAAACCCCTCCCACTTCTCCATGTGACATCCTGGACCAACTAAGTTTTTTTTTGGGTGGGGGACTTTTCCTCTTCTGAGCAAATCAAATGTGGGGGCAGACCCAATTCCCTCCCATGTGATGCCTTGAACCAATAGTGTTTGTGCAAGACCCTTTCTGCTCCATTTGAATGCACATATAAGCTCCCTATGACCATTGTTTGGTGCAGAAACTCCTTTCGTTCTGGTTCTGCCCTGTGGTGGCAATTTCCCATAACATATAGGCCATGTGTTATGGAGGAATTCATTTGCCTCACAGTTCTTGTTTTTCTTTCTCTATCCAATATTTAATTTTGCCTATTGTTTTCTTATTTTCTAAGTAAACTTCTCTAATTTGCAACAAGCTACTGTCTGTAGTTCCCTTCGTAGTTAGGGCTCATTATGTGGGTGGACTTTAATTGAATTGAGATGGTACCTTCAAGTCAATAAACTCCTTTTTATTTGAACCCACAATCTAATGTGGTTTTTTGGTTCCTGCTTCAACCCTGCCTGTGGAACGTTCCCCTAAATTTAAAAAGTAACAATTTTTTAGGTAACAGTTTCATGGAGATAGAATAGGAAAATAAACCAGGAATAAGCCATGGTTTGAACAAGCTGCAATGTGTAAGTTAACAGCAAACCATCAGTTTGTTAGCAGGACGTTGACATCTCACTCCACTCCTTCTGTTCGTTCGTTCGTTCGTTCGTTCGTTCGTTCGTTCGTTCGTTCGTTCGTTCGTTCGTTCGTTCGTTCGTTCGTTCGTTCGTTCGTTCGTTCGTTCGTTCGTTCGTTCGTTCGTTCGTTCGTTCGTTCGTTCGTTCGTTCGTTCGTTCGTTCGTTCGTTCGTTCGTTCGTTCGTTCGTTCGTTCGTTCGTTCGTTCGTTCGTTCGTTCGTTCGTTCGTTCGTTCGTTCGTTCGTTCGTTCGTTCGTTCGTTCGTTCGCTCGCTCGCTCGCTCGTTCGTTCGTTCGCTCGCTTACTTAGTTACCTACCTGTCTGTTTATTTCCTAGCATGCCGCCTAAATTTAGGCGCTCTCTCTCGCTCTCTCTCTTTTTGCTACGCACAACTCTTGAATTTCTGGAATATTCCTTCTGAAATCCAGTAGATGAGTTGTGAATAGATTGGTGGAGTTTACGGAGGAGTTAACCCACCACGTCTTGATCGATTCTGTCGATGCAGATCACTTGTGTTTTCACCTTGAGGTTTATTGCATGCTATGGATAGGAGAAGCTGTGAGCTAGTGAAAGTGTTAGATGGTCTGTTGCCCCAACCAATGGATTGATGTTTAGGAGGGTCAACTAATGTTTCTGAGTGGTGGTGGAGAGAGAGAAATTCCACAGTATTTGCTATGGTGTAGAAATCATGCACAGGACTAAGGGCAGGAGGGGCACAAATTCCTTTATGGTGACGTTCCAAATAGAGCCATTCTGAAATCCTTCCTCCCTGCCCTGAATATCTGAGACATATGGGAGACATATGCATGAGTCACATGAAATAACGGTATGGTTCTAACTTGGGTTTCTCTCCAAGACGAGAGACTGATCCAGCCACAGATCATGCTGCAATAATGAAACATGAGCTTTCCTTCCTCTGGAAAAGCAATTTCTCCCCACCCTCTCCCTCAGCTATAACCCTGACTGTGTAATGGTGTACAGATCACATATTTAGAGGACGAGGGAGCTTTCTATGATGGTAGATGACAGGCAGGGCCCATATTTCAGAAGGGTAGCCAGGTTTGCTTCTGCCACTGAGAAGAGTCCCCTCCTGGCACTCTCATCATTCCTTGGGGTCTCCAAACCCAACCAGGTTGCCCGTCCCAGATCCAAAAATACCAAATAAAGTAAGCAGTGGTTCTCAGTCTTGGGTCTCCAGATATTCTTGGACTACTGTTCCCAGAAGCCTTCAACATTTTTTGTGCTGGCCAAGCTTTCTGGGAGCTGCAATCCAAAAACTTCTGGGACCCAAGATTGAGCACCACTGAGATAAAGAATAACACTGCACAACAACAATTTTGCTACTAGGAATAACACATGTGATTTATATATCAAGTGTGCGGATACCAAATCTGAACTCAGAATTTGCCTATCACATACAGATTTTAAGTTATAGGTGTGCTATAGCTATTCAAATGGTCGGTCATTGGGTAATGTATTTTCACATGGGAACATTATAACAGTTGCAGCTATCACTATGTCTGTCACCACCTCAGATGAATCATGTCCCCTGGTGGCATGTATGTTCCAGCAGAGGCTGGGCATGTCTGGGCAAGTCAGTGAGCTGATGTCAAAAATAGGTATATAAGGTGAAATGGACCAAGAACGTAACTGGAGGCTACAGCTGGTCCAGAACGCGGCTGCACAAGTAGTGTTGGGATGCGGGCGTTATGCCTGTGCCTCACTGCTGCTGAGGGAGCTGCACTGGCTTCCAGTTTGCCTCCGGGTGCAATTCAAGGTGCTGGTTATTACCTTTAAAGCCCTACATGGTAGTGGGCCAGGATACTTAAGAGACTGCATCGTCCCAAGGACATCTGTCCGTCCCACCAGAGCGGACCGGAGAGGCTCTCTGGTTGTGTCATTGGCCAGAGAGGCGCACCTCTCTGGCACTAGAAGGAGGGCCTTCTCTGTGTCCGCTCCAGCTCTATGGAACCTCCTCCCAATAGAACTACACCTGCAAACGGAGCTGCTGTCCTTCAGGAAAGGATTGAAAACCTGGCTGGCAGGTCAGGTCTGGGGAGTCGATGGATCAATTTCCCCAGCTGGCTGGATGGTTTGACACCCAGTGCCTCCTAGCTACAATGCCTAGTTTTTAATGCTAAGTTTTTAAGCTTCTTTTAAAACTTTTAATTTTTGAACTGGTTTTAAATTGTTGTTATTATGCTGTTGTGTTGGGAATCGCCCTGGGTCCCTTCGGGGAGGAGGGTGATAAACAAATTTAAATAAATAAATAAATAAATAAATAAATAAATAAATAAATAAATAAATAAAACTTTATGTTTCTCTAGTGTGAAACCATCTCTAGTGCCAAACCATCTTATTGGATAGTACAGCTATGTCTTAGTGAGTCTGTTTTGAGCTAAAGATGAGTAGGTCCAGGTGTGTTAATAAACCAGACATTTTTGGTAGATTTGTGGCAAATATACCTTGTGTTATCAATGCAAGAACCTAAGCAAGAGGGTGATATTTACTAACTTAAGATCCTGACATCCTAGGCAGAATCGGACTTCGGATTTGAATTCAGCGCACTTGATTTAGTATAGGACACACTGATTAGACCAAGTAGCAGACAGCATTTATTTGTTTGTGATGCAGTGTAATGATAGGATAGGCCCTGGTCTCTCTCTCTCTCTCTCTCTCTGTGTCACAGGTAACCAATTTGCGGAAATGCTTCACAGATGCAGAGGAGAAGAAATGCATTTCACTGATGGACAGAGACCCATGTGAACGTTGAGGGTTGGAAGGCAAAGGAGATGAAGGCTTTAATGGACACAATTATTGAATAGTTGGCATTGTTCATCCACAGATGCCTCTCCACATGACCCTCAAAAAGGGTCCCGGGTTTCTCTTGGCAAACGCGCATCATCGTCAGACCTTCTGCAGGTGCCAATGTGTTCGAGCAAGGTGTTAGCGAATTTCAACAAGATAATCTCTCCCATCAAGTTAAGAGGAGTTATTTTAAGGATGTTTGCTGAGTCTGCCAGGGAATTTAATTGGCGCTGCACACCTCGCTGGTATATTTTCCCCGAGCAGTGCCCTTGGAGTGGAGCTCACCAGTTTTATTATGGTTGGCAGGTTTTAATAGGATGGTTCTCATGTTTTAAAGGGACTGTGGCGGCTCAAGTGGTGAAGATGCTGAGCTCAATGACTGGAAGGTTGGGGTTCGATTCCCGAGTGCTGCAGGACAGAGTGAGCTCCCATCGTTGGCCCAGCTCCTGACAACCGAGCAGGTCGAAAGCAAGAAATTGCAAGTAGATAAACAGGTACCACTTCAGTGGGAAGGTAGCAGCATTCCATGCACTCCGGTGTCTAGGCATGCCTGCCACATGTCCACCAGAAACGTCTGCAAATGCAGACAGCGCTGGCTCTTTGGCTATAAACAGAGGTGAGCACTGAAACTTAAGAGCTGGATACAACCGGCTTTTGAGCAAGGGTAACCTTTACCTTTACCTTAAGCCAAACTGCAGTGGCTTAGGGGTTAAGATTGGAAGGTCCGCAGTTTGAGACCTGAATGAAGCACAATGGAGTGAGCCCCTGTCCTCTGTCTCAGCTCCTGCCAACCTAGCAGTCTGAAAGCAAGACATTGCAAGTACTGTACAGTATATAAATAGGGACCACCTCAGTGGGAAGGTAAACAGTGTTCCATGCACGCCGGTATTTAGATATGCCTGCCACATGTCCACAGAAACGTCTGCAGATGCAGAGAGTGCTGGCTCTTTGGCTATAAAGAGAGATGAGCACTGAACCCTAGAGTTGGCTACGACTGGCTTTCAAGCAAGGGCGATCCATTTTCTCCCCTCCCCCACATTAAGAATGTGATTCATGTAACTGTTCTGCACATCTTACAGTGTAAAGACTGAGCTGAGAGGTCTTATTGGAGAATGAGGACAAATTTGACATCCCCGTGACTTCCAAAGATGTTCCCTCAATCAAGAGGACAATTATTTCTCTGCTTTTCATTCTCCTGAAGATCCAGGAGGAACTCAACTCAAAGGTGTTGCTTGTTCTTCTTAATAATCTTGGAAGACGCAATGCCTTCAGTCAGACAAACCCAACAAATTCCTTCCCATCTTTTGCTGATGGACTAACAGGCTTTCCGACACGGGAGATTCTGGTGCCGTTGGCCATGGGTGGGGTTCCTCACCACCTTCCATCCACAAAGAGCTCGTCTTCAAGGCCCAGGCGAAGGGCAGTCCCAGATTCCCAACTCGTTGGCACCATCACGAGGCTTGACGCTGCACTGCTGGGAAAGGAGATGGGGAGATCTATCTAGGGTGACACTCTCAGCTTGCGGAGGAGGAAGAAACAGAGAGCCCATTGTGGCGGCAAGCTGAGGAGAAGCAGAATTATTGAGGTTAATTGATGTTCGGCAAGAGACAATGGAGGAGTCCAGAAGGGCTTTAGGCTAGAGGGCCCCACAACGGGCAAGAGATGAGGTTGCATTAACTCCAGAGGCCTGTGATAGACACCACTGGTGTGTGAGTGGGTCTCTCTCACACTTCGGCAGAGCTGAATTCAGCTTCAGCTTGGTAAAGAAACACATCAGCCACTGTGAGCAGGACATGGCTTCCACACTGGGACAAGACACGCCTGCAAAACACTGTTGCTTTCAATGTCTGGATAAGTTTTAAAAGAATAATTCAACAGATGGATAGACAGGGACAGAGTCAACTGGTGGTAAGGAACTAGCAAAATACCAAGCACTGGTTCTATATCTAGACCACTGAGCTATCCGGGCAGCTAAACTTTATAAAGATTGACTATACTGCATCAAATAATAATAATAATAATAATAATAATAATAATAATAATAATAATAATAATAATAATAATAATAATAATAATAATAATAATAATAATAATAATAATAATAATAATAATAATAATCCCCTACTTGGTCTCATCCATGTGTCCTATACTAAATCAAGTGCGCTGAGTCCAAATCTGAAGTCCGATTTTGCCTAGGATATCAGGGTCTTGCTAGCAAATCTCACCCTCGTTCTTTGGTTCTTGCTTTGATCACACGGGGTATATTTGCCACAAACATAGCAAAAATTGTCCGGTTTATTGCCACAGCTATGCCCACTTATCTTTAGCTCAAAACAGACTCACTACGGCCCAGCTGTACTATCCAAGAAGATGGTTTCACACTAGAGACAAGCCCTTGGTCCATCTCGCCTTATATACCTATTTCTGACGTCAGCTCACTGACTTTCCCAGATGTGCCCGGCCACTGGTGGAACATGCATGCCACCAAGGGGATGTGATTCAGCTGAGGCGGCAGCAGACAGAATGGTAGCTGCAACTGCTATAATGTTCCCACGTGAAAAATACATTACCCAATTCCTGACCATTTGAACAGCCGTAGCATGGCTATAAGTTAAAATCTGCATGTGATAGGCAAATTATGAGTTCGGATTTGGAATCAGCACTCTCAATATCATGCAAATCACACGTGTGATTCCCAGTAGCACCAGGGGTCTATTATTGTAATGGCACCCAAATTTGGAAAGAGGGTAAATTTAAAAGCACACATGACCGAATAAGTCCACCGCCGATGGGCAGCCACCGATGGCCTGAAATGAACCCTGTCAGCTGCATAACCCATGCCAAGAGTCCTTGGCATCCACTCTGTTAACTTACAGATGTCCCTCAACCAATTGATCCCTCCCCTCCAATGGGCATCTAAATTCTAAGTATTATCTCTTCCAAGTGCCACACAGCGTTCTTTGTTTGGGACGGTCCATTTACGTCAGTGATCTCTAACAGTCAATGTGCTCAAATGCACTTGACGTTCAGACTGGAAGCCCAGAAGACTGTAGTCTCTCTCTGTGTGTGTGTGTGTTCAACGCTTTCTGAGAGCAATTTTGTAAAAGCAACCAGTGGGCGTTGTAACTTGCTCTGAAACAGTTGGGTTTCCTAAGGAAAGTAATTCACTTCTGTTCCTTTTGCAAAGTTGACTTCTTCTTTCATGTCCCGATCAAATCCTCGACTGCCAAAATGAAGCTACTTTCTTGGCTTTGCCGTCAGCCAAACTTAAATTCTCTCTTCTCTCCTCATCGGTGCATATTTCTGGCATTAATCAGCAAACCAGTAAATGAGCCGGATTCTGTATCTCTCCACATTCACACACCTTGTCATTGTCCATCAGTAGCCCCCAAACGAGCCTGTTGGTCTTATATTTAGGGACGCCAACCCTCAGCCTATTCAAAGCTTCTGCAGACGTTTCCATGGTCATGTGGCAGGCATGCCTAGACACCGGAGCGCACGTAACCCTGTTTACCTTTCCCACCGAAGTGCTCCCTATTTATCTACTTGCAATATCTTGCTTTTGAACTGCTAGCTTGACAGGAGCTAGGACAAAGACGGGGAGCCCATTCCGTCTTGCAGCGATTCCTTATCTTAGGTGGAAACAAAGTTGATTGTAATACTGTAACTGCTTTGCAAAAATATCTGGATGCTCTCAGCTGCTGATCTTTAAAGAATAACATGGTTTTTAAAAATAATCTATCTTATTACCACCCCTACCCCCCCCCCTTGCAAAGAGAAAACAAGCCAGGGCCCAAATCACATGGTATTCATCCTCCTCCTCTGTTTGGCAAAGCCACATCCTATCAGCTATAAAAGATGCTAGAAATGTATAATCACAGCACAAAAGGTGAGGAGTGATTTCTCATTCAGTGGTTGTTGTAATGTTATTTGACCTTTCTTATTGGGAAAGAAACTGAATGATCCCTAGCAATGAAGTTACAGTACTGTATATACTTGAGTACGAGTCGGGTTTTTTAGCCCACAAAATGAGGTCCAAAAATGGGACTCGGCTTACACTCGGGTCAGCACAAACACTCAAAAACATACTCATACAAATGTCTAATTAATTTTACTGTATTTTCATGCATTTTAATTATTGAAAGCTCACTAGCAGCGGCTGCATTTTCCACCCCCGACTTATACTCGGGTCAGTCTATTTTCCTAGTTTTAGAGGTCCAAATTAGGTACCTTGACTTTTATTTGGGATGACTTATAGTCGATTATATACGGTGTTTCTCCTTTTAAAAGCAAGGATGTGCCAGAAATTCAACCTGGAAGGGTTTGCTTCTAAACCAGTGAGCTGTCTTGTATAATATAGCTTTGGAGAATTCGCACAAAATATGCTAGCATCTACTTCAGAGGATAGAAACCTGGGCTACGCAGAAAGAGCCTCCTTCGAAGATTATGGTATTTTTAAACTACAAGGCGTACCCTCATAACGGCCACCTTGTGTTGCCAGCTAATCTTTCTCACATTAGGTCCAGCGGAGGCAACTGCAGAATGAACTCACCAAAAGGTGCCTTCATTTTGGCAGTTTCACATCTGGCCTAGACGCGGAAGAAGGGAATAAAACTTAGTCCACCGTGAAACTAGGAGAGCAGCTTCTTTTTGCAAGTTTGATACTACTATCGTTTAGCCTCTGCTGCCCTCTCGTGAACAAAATCTGTAAAAGGGAAGGAAGCATGAAAATCTTGGTATTTTTATTAACTGTAACATTAAGGTGGAATCGGAAGCTTTCCTACAAGGGGGGGGGGGTGCGCAAACTTTTTACACTGTGGGCCCGGCCATGCCTCCCCCCCTCCCGGACAGCTGAGGGGCTGGACCACGCACACCCAGAAGTGGGCGCATTTACGGCTGTCATAAATGTGGCCACTTGCATGTTTATGACAGCCGTGGGCACGTTTACACATGTGTGGGTGCGTTTTATGGCTGACGTAAACATGTCCACTTCTGCTTCTGGGTGCAGCGGATGATGTGGTGGGCCATATGAAACTGATGCTACGGGCCAAGTCTGGCCCACAGGCTGTAGGATGGGGACCTCTGCTTTAGTATTACAACCCAATCTATTGACCAAGAATAGTGGAAGGCATTTCTTACCCCCTTTCCCACAGGGCATATAGATATATTTAGATATAAATCTAAATAAATAAATAGTCCAGGACTATTGCCTTCAAAGGCAATATCGTCCAAAATAAACCAAGGCCCTATGGATGTCAAGAGTCCATCATATTCTTCTGTAACCCTTTCCACTCTCAAACAGCTTTTAGCATCCGGAAGTTATACCGAATGTTTAGTCACAATCTCCTTTCTGTAGTTTGCTTCAATTAGACTTGATCCACAAAAGTTCACATTAAAATTACAACTGTTAGTCTTTGTGATGCCTCAATGTTTGTGTCTGCTTTGATTTTTCTGTTTCTTGTCTGATATTTCTTACTGTCTCTTTCCAATACCTAATAAATTTTGACTGTACCTTGCAAATAACTCATTTGCATCCTCTAACCCGATGTTTTCCAACCTTTGATTCTTGGACTTCAATTCCCAGAAGCCTAAGTCAATTCCCCAAAGCACTGATCAGCCAATGGACTGACTTAGGCTTCTGGGAATTGAAGTCCAAGAACTGAAGTTTGGGAATCACTGCCTCGAATATGTCAATTCAGCTTGGAAAAGGCAATGTTCCAGATATGATTAAACCAATCATTTTTCCAGTTGGTTGCTATAGCCATTTCTGCAGCTACCTGTGGATGTGAAACCAATTCTGCATCAATTTCATCAGCTAACCCTTTTCTAGAACCCAGTGGGTTTGTTTCAGGATCAAGAGAGCTATCCCTACCTAACGTATCCTTCGGAGTGACTACAGTAGCTCAGGGGTTAAGACGCTGAACTTGAAAACTGGAATGTCGGCAGGTCAGCAGTTCGAGACCAGAGTGAGCTCTCGTCTCTGTCTCATCTCCTGCCATACTAGCAGTTTGAAAGCAAGAAACTGCACGTAAATAAATAGGTACCACTTTGGTAGGAAAGGTAACACCACAACGGTGACATCTGAAATATTGCGCAATATACAAGAGAAACATACGATGAAGTGACTTCCCACTCTCTCGAGTGGTAGATAGGTTCTCCATTTGTGCTCCAGTTTGCACTCCAGAAGCTCACCGTGTTAGCTGGAAGGCTGACAAGTCGGCAGCTCGAGACCCGGGTACTGTATGACGGATTGAGCACCCACCTCTGTCTCTTGGGGACATGAAAGGAGCCTCATTTGGGCATTCGCAGAGTGGAGTTCCTGTCGCAAAAATCCTTTCAACCCAGAATAATGTCTGAGATGAAATTATTATTATCTCCAGTAATAAAATAAGGTCAGTTTTTTGACCCTTTGGGAAATGCAGCAGCCGTCTTCAGGTTTCCTAGATACCCGTCTCGCATCTGTGCTGCCGAGACAGTTTCTTGGCCCCAGGAGGTGAAGGCTCTTAATCTTACAGATACGGTGGATTCGCATTAGCTCATGTTGCAGATACCAAATCTGATTACTTTGAAAATCAGATTAGTTTGCTTGCAAGATTTTCTTTGTTGATGGTTTGGCAAAGCGGCTCTCCAGCTAGACAACTAGAGAGGCTACATATCAATATTGGCAGTACATGTCTGAGGTGGGAGAAGTTACTGGTGCCCCTGAGAGGCAGTGGTTAAACTCAGTGGTGGGTTGACAAAATCTTCGCTACCCCACCGTGACATCAGTGATGTCATGGGCGTAGCTGATGTCATGACATCGTGGGCAGAGCAAAAAATAAAAATTAAAAAAGAAAAATATCTGTGCGTGCATCAAACCTCCATTTGATGCATGCGCAGTTCTTTTTTTGTGTGTGCATGCATCAAACCTCTATTTGACGCATGTGCAGTAAAAAATAGAACTGTGCATGCGTCAAACGGAGGTTTGATGCACGCGCAGTTCCGGGCAGCCATTTTGGCTGCCTGGAAAATCATTTTTTGAGGGGTCTGGAGAGGAGACCAAACCGGTCACCCTGGATTTTACCACCACCACCCCCAGCGACCCCTCTGTTGGGGTGCTACCGGTTCAGGCAAACCGGTCCGAACCGGTAACATCCCATCACTCATTAAACTGCTGTACAGCAACCAACAGGTTATAATTTTTTGGAATAGTAGCCGTGTTAGTCTGTGGTTCAGGCATCTCAGAAAACAAAACAAAACAAAATAAACAAAACAAAATAAAAAAATGTAGCACTTTAAAGACTTACTGCTATATTTTTATTGTTAGCTTTCGTGGATCAAGCTAACAAAAAAATAGCAGTTAGTCTTTAAAGTGCTACAATTTTTTTTGTATTTTTTTTATTTATTTTGTTTTCTGAGACAACAGGTTGTAAGTTCGATCCTGGCCAGGGCTCAATGTTGACTTAGCCTTCCATCTTTCTGAGGACGCAGCTTATTTTGGGGCAAAATATTAATAAACTTGTGAACTGCCCAGAGAGTGCACTACATGCTATGGGGTGGTATCGAAGTGTGATGGCTTTGCTTTTAAAAATTACAACTCTGAGAATATCCCATCCAGTATGCTGAACAGGGCACAAAAAATCTAGAAGGAAAAAATTAACACCACATGAGTTATTCTGGGACTTTTCTACCAATGGCCTTGCAAAGTCCCTAAATATATACCTTCTGCAATTCAGGCGCATTTCCTCTAACTGGTGTGCAGTGAACGCAGGTTGATTGCAGAATAATCAAGTTAAAATGCTTTCAGAGAAGCCCCTGATGAAATGGATATGTTTGTGACATTCATCGCCCCACCAACACACACTCATGGGTGAAACCAGCCTGCCTGGAGTCTTGCGTGGAAGACAGCCATAAGGAGAAAAAAATTATGCTGGAAGTTTCATGGGAAAGAGGGAGGTGAAGCAGCTTGCTTTCTGTTTATGAGCAAAATGAAGTTTTATGGCATTCTTTTGGGGTTCAAAAGTGGCTGCCTCAGTTCATTCCAGAGACACAATGGCGTTCAAGGAGATCACAGACTTTGAATGTAGAAGGAGAACTCAGGAGGACCATCGCTGCTGGGCAGAACATATAGTGGAGGATTGGGTGAATTAGCGATCTGTGTCAGTCAAACCTACTTGTCTTTCTACTAAGAATGTGCATTTGTGAACTATTTTGTCTCCTCCAAGGAACCAGTTTTCAGTTCCCTTTGCCCACCGTCCCCTGAATGAAGAGTCGGACACATTAACATGGGTTTAAACATCTGGGCCACTTTATTCAAAGCAACAATTAGTGACCAACCACAATGAGCTGCGACATGGCTGTGTAGCACAGAACAAAGGCCGATAGCAGGATGCGCCTCACCGCATCCTCGCCCAGTGATGATACCCTAGGCTGGCTGCTAATCTCCCTGCCACTACTTCAGGTATTAAAGAGCACTGCCTGACAGCTTTGGAGCTGTTGGATCCAGCGAGCACCAAGGACCGTGGTTGGATCCTTACCACTGCCAGGCAGCATTATCAGGATCAGCCCCATAGGACAGTGGTGGTGAACCTATGGCATGTGTGCCAGAGGGGGCACTCAGAGCCCTCTCTGTGGGCATGGATGCCATCACTCCAGCACAGAGTTCGCCCTGCCCTTCTGCCTGGCAGGCCAATGGGAGCGCTTCCTCCCTCCCCCAGCATGGAGTTCATTCATCCCTTCTGGAGTCTGTTGAATTTGGGCTCTAAAAGGTTCTCCATCACTGCCCTAGGAGATAAAATATATAAGTTTGGGCTGCAATCCTAAATGCATCCAGGATTAACTTGAGTTGTTGGAAAGCTACATTTTCCAGCCCATTGTGACAAGGGAGATGGACCGAGAGTGGGGAACCGGAGCAAGCTGTGCTCAGCAGCAAATCTAGCATGAGGGAACTTAATGTTCCTTTTTGCAAGGACAGGTGAATAAAATACCAAGAAAGGCCACCAAGCTCCTGATTTATGCTGCTAAATTTTTCCACTTAATGGTGCATGGAGTTCTTGTCAAGAAAGGTGGGGGGGAGGCTATTATTTCACCAACCAGGAGAAGCTCACAGTGCGGGTATGCTTCTGGGTGGAAACATTTTTGTGTAGTTTTGTGTAGTTTTGGAACCAGTAGCGTTGCATGGATTTCAGCCGCCTGGGGCTTAAGCCAAATTTGCCATGCCCTGGTAGACGCCGGCACCCACTACCGCTAGGGCTTCTGGGAATTGTAGTCTAAGAACACCCATAGCCCAAAAAGTGCCGCCCGGGGTGGGCCGCCCCCTGACCCCCCTTACACTACACCACTGTGATGCACATCAAGACCACACCCATTTTGGTGGGGAGAGAAAGAAAAAAAGCAAGCCCCTCCACAATTGATTTCAATGATCCACCAGCTCTATCAGTTTTCTTCTATCAGGAGCAGGCTTTTTGTAAGGCTAATGGGAATTGCCTGTCTTTTCAAGACCAAGCCACACACACACACACACACACCATTACTTTGCATTACAATAGGGGTAATTGAAGACCATACATCACTGGTGGGACATCGATTCCCTTACCCACACAAACACCCAGCTAGTGTGAGAATGACAGCTAATCTCAAAAGGTGACAAGAAAACCTAGATTTGCAGAGATGATCCAACTGCCTTTACAAATACAAACATCCTTAAGGAACTTTTTACAATTAAAAAAGAAAGCAAGAAACTTGCAAGACGGTTTTCTTTCGTCATTTCCCCCATTACATGCGAATTCGGCCACACCACTATTTATTTCTCTATTTATTTCACCGATTAAAATAAGTAGAATCAGATGAAGTTTAAAACAAAACAAAACAAACAAACAAACCTAGATACAAATGGTACATGAGAAGAAGCTGGAACTTAGGGCATTGCATCTAATTCTTCACGGTGCACATTAACCTTTTGCATTGTTCATTTCTGTTGATTGGGGTTTTTGAAGAGCCCTGCTGGCACAGTGGTTAAAAACGGCTGTACTGCAGCCAAAACACTGGGAGTTCGATCCTGATGGGGATCAAGGTGGACTCAACATTCCATCCTTCCAAGGTCAGTAAAATGAGTACCCAGCATGTTGGAGGCGAAACGTGAATTACCTGTAAACCACCCAGACAGTTCACTAAGTGTTATGAAGTGTTTTGTGGCTCACGTGGTTAAGACGCTGAAACAACGACTGGAAGGCCAGAGTAAGCAGTTGCCTCTGTCCCAGCTCCTGCCAACGTAACAGTTTGAAAACAAGAAATAGCAAGCAGATAAATAGGGACCACTTCGGTGGGGAGGCATGCCTGCCACATGACCACGGAAACGTCTGCAGACGCAGACAATGCTGGCTCCTTGGCTATAAACAGAGATGAGCACTGAACCCTAGAGTTGGATATGACTGGATTCCGAGCAAGGGCAACCTTGCTGTTGCTGTTGGTTTTTTTTAATGCCCCTAATGTTGTAATGTTAACTTTTCCTGTGCAGAAAAGCCCACACCGCCAGCCTCTTGTGTGAGATTCAAGGCATGAAGACGCTGTTCTTTGCAAAGATTAGGAGAGTTGTTGACCATCCTTGACTTGATGCCTGTTTTTTCTTCACCTCGGGTGCAAGACAGGAGGAGGGAAATGTCATAGAGTCATAGAATCACTAAGTTGGAAGGGGAAGGGGTCCTGTGAGACCATTAAGTCCAGATTCAGGAATCGGAATCAAAGCAGATCTGACAGAGGGTCCAATTCTCTCTTGAATGCTTCCAGTGTTAGAGCGCTCACCACCTCTCAAGGCAGTTAGGTCCATTGTTTTTCCTAATACAAGTAAAACCTCATATAACACTAAAACCTGGTTCCACAAGTCTTGGTGTTATATGATTTTTAGTGTTATCTGATGCATGTTAAAATCCTATGGGATCCATAGAGATACATTGTAACCACACAGGCTTTAGCGGTTGTTATCTCAAGCATCCCATAGGATCTTAATGTTATCTGATGCAATTCTTCCCCCCAGATTCCTTAATGTTATGCGATTTTAGTGTTATTCGATACTAATGTTATATGAGGTATTACTGTACAGGTATTCACCTTGCTTTTGTTTGAGCCCATTATTAAGCACCCTTCACTCTGGAATGATGGAGAACAGATTCTTCCGTTCCTCTTTATCTTTCTAGTATTTCGGCAGACTTTTGGAGGATGGCAGATGACAAGGGAGCTTGGCGTGCTGTGGTCCATGGGGTCACGTAGGGTCAGACGTGACTGTACAATTGGACAACAAAAATTTGAACCGTGCTGTCATCATATCAATTCTTCATCTCCTTTTCTCAAGGCTAAACATGCCCAGTTCCTTCTAGGGTTCTGTTTCCAGTCCTCTGATCACCCTAGTTGCCTTTCTCTGTCCCTGCTCCAATTTGTTTGCATCTTTCTGAAAGTGTGGTCCACAGAATTGGAAACAGGACTCTAGATGTGGTCTAACTAGTGCTTAATATAAGTGGACTAGTAATACAGTAAAACTCACGAAAGCCCCAACTTATGAAAAATGTGTCTTACGAAATGGTTCGGTGATGAAATCCATCCCCCAATTTACAAAAATGCCCTGATTTATGAAATAATCCTTTTTCCTTTGTGTTGCCTCGAGTTATGAAAAAAAATGCCATTTCCCCTATGGGTGTGCTTCAGTTTACATAATCTGATTCCCCAGAGTGCATTGCACCTGGACGGTGTATAAAAAAACCCACATGTAGCCTTTCTGAGCCCTGTACGTGGCAGTAGAGTGGTTGGAGAAGAGTTGGAGTTATTTCTTTGTCTGGATTTTTGACGCCAAAATGGCTGTTTGTTGCTGGATTTTCGGATGTTTCTGTCCATTTTCAAAGCTTGTTTAAGGTAAGGAACAGCGATTTTGCTTATGCATGCTTTCCTTTCAATGCTGCTGTTGTTTTGGGGTGGTTTATTTTTCTTTTTTCTTTTTAAAATGCTTCTTAAATGTATACTTCTTTATCCCTATGGGGATGCCTCGAGTTACGAAAAAAACGAGGCCACGGAACTGATTTTTTTTCATAACTCGGGGTTTTTACTGTGGCTCATTCCAGAAAGAGGACACATTGCTACACCATCAGCTGTACTGTGCCTTTAAGAGTCTGAGCATCTCACCCTCTCTTCTGTTTTCCTCCAGAGTTAGAAGCACCAAATGATGCAGACCAGCCGAGCAACCAGGGAGCTCACCTTAGCATCTTTTTCAGCCTCGGGGTCTCTCCTGGAGATATTGGCTTCCCCAAGACTTACCCCAGATTTCTGAAAACCGAGGGCTTTGGCAACTTCTCCAGATGTCCTCCAGAGGTGGATCAAATACAATCCAAAATGCAAAGTCCTGGAAGAGGTCTAAAACTGTAAAACGCCATGCCAGCATTTTTGCCTATCCAGATCCACCCCACAGGTAAGCAATTCCCTTTTTCTACAGGTCCAGGGGTTCTGTTACTCTTCATTCCTATGTGCTCCCTTTTGGGTTTATCTATCTATCCTTCCTTCCTCTCTCTCTCTCTTTCATTTTTTTAAATTGACAATATAATCAGAATACAAAAACAATACATAGGAAGCAAAATACAATACTAAAATTGATTTTTTTTAAATACCATCAACAAATAGTGGGACATTATTGTCTTACCCATGTACAGTACTCTAATCAAAAAAATTACAAAAAGCTAAATATCCATGTGCTGGTTTTATCCCTTTAGTTTTAACAAGCACACAATTAATAAACTCACCCCATATCTTTATAAAGTCATTTTTCTTTATCATGCCGTTCTTTAATTTTAACTTGCATGTCAATTTATCATTTGTAGCTGTATTCCATAATTCTTTGTACCAATCTTCCAATATGAATTCCATATACATCCCCTCCCCAGTTTTTAGCCATTATCCTCTCTCTTTTTTCTTCTCTCACTTTCTCCTATTCTGTCCAAATACACACCTCTGTCCTTCTCCTTTTTTATCTGTTTGTTGTGTGTGTGTGTGAGAGAGATATTTATATCCAATATTTCTCCATATATATTCCATGAGAACTCCCATCTTAATTTTTCAAAAACCCTGAATATTAAACTATCACACCTGTGGGAATGTTTTCTCTCTCATGCAACACACTGAAATTATCAAAAGAATTGACATTTCTTGTGAATGTTGGCTTTTCAGCAAGGCTCCCCCTTTCCGAAAACCCCCAATTTCTTCTATTTCTGGAAGAATTCTCTTAGATTGGATTTCCATTTCCAAAGGATTTTAGCTTTGCTGAATGGTGAGCAGTTGTTTGTTTGGTTTCTTTAACAACTTGTTGCCTTGTTATTTAATGGAGGATTAAGTTGTTGCTTCTGGATCTGACACGCACTCACAAATGCTAGGAAAGAGATGTGTATATAGAAGCACAACTGTGTTGTGTCTGTTGTTATTTCTTGATACTGCCAGAATCCAACAAGCAAGTCGTACTCTTTGAACATAAGTTACATTAGCAATGAGTCTTCATTGTAATTTTCATACATGTTTTTTTTAAATCCATGCTGCATGGATAGTTCAATGATATAGGTGTCTAGCTGCAGGGCCGGAGGCTGGGAGTTTGATTCTCCACTGTGGGATTGACACTAATCAAATCAATCAAATTAATTAATCACTTTGACAGAAGGCAATTGTTCAGGGGCTTAGTTTTCCCTTCCTGAGATGGAGAGGACATTGTCATAGTATCTTTTGCGTACAAAATCCCGAAGGGGTTTCAGGGCTGTGCTAACAGATCCACACCATGGTAAAAGTAGATGATGATTACTCACCTCCAGTTGGGATATTGGATGTCTTTAGCAACTCCGATGAAGAGAATGCTGAAGAAAAAGTGGACAGCAATGATCCAGAGCAGATATTCCAGAGCATCCAGTTCCAGAAGGAAATCATGGCCAACATCCGTTGCCGACCATGGCCAATGAGGCAGAAACTCCGGGCGTTACGGTAAAGCAACTCCAGAAACCGGGCTTGAGAAAGCATCCTGGCTCAAATTTCAAGAGATATGGGATACATTAAATTGATATCCTGGTTCTACATGAATGTGTAGGTCTATAAATATAAGGCTTAGTGAGTAAAAGATGTTGAACTTGACAATCAGAAGGTCAGCAGTTCAAGACCTGACTGCTGTGCGATGTATTGAGCTTCCAGGTCGTATAAATTTGACTTATAAATAAATAAATAAATAGTATGTCCCAGTTCCTGCCAACCTAGTAGTTCGAAAGCAAGAAATTGCAAGTAGATAAATAGCTACCACTTAGGTGAACATCCTGACAATCAGCCATGAAGACTGTCCTGAGAATATAATGCAATCGCCTTTCATCCACCTTCCACACCTCAGCATGACGTCCATACCATTTATCTAGTTTCACAAGTCACTTTCTGGTCCTGAGCCCTTTTGGCATGCAAGGTCCTCATCATCAGCCCCAGGCCAGGATGGTGAAGCTGTTGCCCTCCACCAAGATAGGTTCAAGTAAGATTTAATCCACTTGGGGATCCTCCCCCTTCCCTGTGGACTTCCCCACCCAGAGGCTGTTAGTCCTCAGGATTGTCAAGTTAGTTATTTCTATTTATTTATTTTATTAGATTTCTATCGCCGGCCCCTTGCTGAAGTGACTCTGGGGCTGGCGGCTCACAATCACCATTTAAAAACACTCAAATATAAAAACATCCCCACAGCAATTAAAATCATAAAAACATTTAACATTTAAAAGCCGTTAAAATGCCCTCCCAACAATCACAATAAGTTAAAACCAAAACCCGAACGGCATTTCATATAAGCCAGCAAAGGGGGGGGGGAGGGAGCTGTCCCACCGGCTGCACCCCACACCTGCTGTGCCAGCCAAGTTAGCTGCCGTATGTATGGTCAGTAGTATGGTCTAATCCAGTGATGGCCAACCTCGGCACTCCAGATGTTCTTGGACTTCAATTCCCAGAAGCCCAATTCAGCACACCTGCTGATCAGGGCTTCTGGGAATTGAAGTCCCAGAACATCTGGAGTGCCAAGGTTCACCATCCCTGGTCTACTCTATGACCATAGCAGGTTAACCTGGTCACACTGGTGGGATGGGATTTACAGAACAATTATTTTTAACTTGGGCCAATGTGGTTTCAAAGGAGCCGCGTTCTCCCCTAGTTACCCTCCCCGAGAGTAGCTTCACTCCTGTCTTACAGGGCTGGGCTGCATATTGAAGCCATAATTCACATTCCCTGGCAAGTTGGTTAGCTTTAATTTATGAGGAGGAAATGGCAGGAGCTCAGGATGTAATGAGATTTTTTTCCCCCTCTCTCAGTCATATAAAACCCAAGTTCTCCTCTTCCATTGACAGCCAAGCTAAAGAGGTTGTGTTGAAATATGAAGGTCGACTCACCCGGACCAGAGGCTACCAGGCGGCCGGAGCAGAGGTTGGTCTGTTTTACATTAAAATCCCCAGAGTACATTATTTTCAGGGAAAGGAGCTACATGCTCCCTCTCTCTAGCAAGACATATTTTCAGACTTCTGGTATATTGTGTAACACAAACATTGGCAACGCAGAGATTGCTGTTGTTGTTGTGTGTGTGTGTGTGTGGGGGGGGGGTGTTAGATGCTCTTTATGGGGACTGTTGTGGCTCAAGTGGTTAAGACACTGAACTCAACAACTGGAAGGTTGGAGTTCAATTCCCGAATAGTGCATGACGGAGTGAGCTCCTGTCTCTTTCCCAGCTCCCGCCAACCGAGCCCTTCGAATGCAAGAGATTGCAAGTAGATAAATAAGGGACCACTTTGGCGGGAAAGTAAACAGTGTTGACTGTTGAGGCATGCCTGCCACGTGTCCATGGAAATATCTGCAGACCCAGACAGCGCTGGCTCTTTGGCTATAAACAGAGATGAGCACTGAACCCTAGAGTCCGATACGACTGGCTTTTGATCAGTGGTGTGCTGGACCACAATGATACAGGGACTCATCCTGTTGCGCCCAAGTGACTGCCCCCCCCAGAGGCTGGTAGAGGTAATGGGAATGTATGGGATTTATCCCCCCAATAAGCGCCCCCATCACTTCCTGTCCACTGCCCTCCCAAGGTGGCCAACAGACCCCTGCTTTTGAGCAAGGGTGACCTTTACCTAATGCTCTTTATGCCGTTGTGTTCAGGCAGAAATTCCACAGGAGAAGCACATAGGTTTCCCAACACATATGACAGAGCCACAAACTGTTCCTCTTTTTCGAGGAAAGCTACATTTCCTAGAAACCCCCCAGGAAAACACCGTGACTCCTACCCAGGCTGGTTAGATAATTATGAGAGGTATCAGTGGTCATTTCTTTGTGTGGAATGAAGTTGAGGTTGTTTTTTTGTTTTTTAAAAAATGTGCATGTTTCTTCCCCCAGCTGTGGCGAAAATTTGTCCGGCTTGCTTACAACTTTATGGTCATCTTTATCCCCTGGGAAATGAGGATAAAGAAGATAGAAAGTAAGTGTGCAGAACCCAAAGGCCCAAAAGGCAGCCCATAATACCAAAGAAGCATACAGTGTAGTTCTAGCTCAGAGTCTGGGATGGGCAGAAGTCTCTTCCATTAGCATGGCTCAACCAACCAACCAACCAACCAACCAGTCAACCAACCAGTCAACCAATCAGTCAACCAATCAGTCAATCAATCATTCAATCAATCAATTTTCCTGCCCATCTGGGATCTTCTCCCACTCTGAGCAGCATAGAACAAGTAAGACATTTCCACTACAACATACAATCAGACATAATACAATAAACAAACATGTTGAACAAGAAATTGTTGGTGTATTTAGGGGGAAAAATAGGGAGAAATTCAATGACTGTTGAATTTGGCTCCACCTATCTTTATTCCTGACCCCACCTACCATTGGCTGTAGCTCCACCTACATTGATTGTAGCTCCGCCTACTTATTCCTTTCTCCCATGGCCAAGTTGCCTCTTAGAATCAGTTGTCCACTGTAATTTTATTTAACCCCCATGCCTGATGATGGCTGTAGGGCAGGGGTTCCCAACCTAAGGCCAGTGGGCTGGATCTGGCCTGTGGCAGCATCTCATGTGGGCCCCCACCCCCTCCAAGGGTATTTGAGAAACAAAATGCCTGCCCCTTTGAAGCTACTGGGACAAAATGCCCGCCCCTTGTGCAGGCAGTGCAAAATGTCCATCCGGCCCTCGAAGCTGACTGGGAATTTCCCAGAGAACCATAATTGTGTCGCCATAAATGGGTAATTCACACCACGTGGGGCTGTGGATACCAAAAAGAATACATGCACCAAAAGTAGGAGAGAGAGAGAGAGAAAGGCTTTATTCTATGCTTGCATACAGGCTCTCCACCTGGCAACAAAGAGGAAGGAGTGGTAAGATGGAAGTCTTTTAAAACTTTAGTTCACTTAAATTTCAAAAGTGACTTTTCTTCAGTTACAATTGTATGGGTTATGATATGCTCTTATCACTAATCATCTCCATCAAGGGTTGTCGCTCTGTGGCTGATGCTTTATGCTGTGGGGCAAAAACCTTTGACAATTATTGCCACTCCTGCCCTTCTCTCTCTCTTTGCAATTGAAGGTCACTTTGGCTCTGGTGTGGCTTCGTATTTTATTTTTTTGAGATGGCTGTTTGGGATCAATATCGTTCTTACCATCATGACTGGAGCATTTGTCGTTTTGCCCGAGGTAAGTGATAGTTCATTGACGACGGTGTCCAATACCAGCATTTCAGGAATAGAAATGTGTTTAGTGTAATAGCTTGGTCCTTGGTGTACCTTTCTCTTCATTTTACTGGGGGAAGGAGAAGAGAAAGGGAGTGAAGGGAACCAAGCTTAATTATTTAATTAAGTAAACAAACAAATCAGAATTATTTCTTTAATACAAAACTCGTGAATATCTTCCCCCTTTATCCATGTAGTTGAAGGCAATGTATTTTGTACTCCATCCCATTCAATGTACGACAGCCCTGTAAAGTAGGACAGGTAGACAGATGGTGGCATGAATTCTTGGCTGTGGGTAGAGTTGGAATCTGGTTTCCTTTCTAACAGTTGAACCAAGGACTTGGGGAAATGCAACTCATGGATGTTTTCTCAGTTTCCAAGTTTGCTTCGCTTCCCAAATCAAATCGTATTTATGTGTTCAGGTTGGGATGGTCTTTGTTTCATTCTAGATCCTGGCTGGAGACCCATTCGGCAGTATGCCCAGCAAACGCATCCCTTCAGGTCAACTCAAGTCAGCGCAGGACCTGGACACCATCTGGTCTTTGGGGGCAAGGCCAAAAAATATTTCTTGTTCTTGTTCTTGTTCTTGTTCTTGTTCTTGTTCTTGTTCTTGTTCTTGTTCTTGTTCTTGTTCTTGTTCTTGTTCTTGTTCTTGTTCTTGTTCTTGTTCTTGTTCTTGTTCTTGTTCTTGTTCTTGTTCTTGTTCTTGTTCTTGTTCTTGTTCTTGTTCTTGTTCTTGTTCTTGTTCTTGTTCTTGTTCTTGTTCTTGTTCTTGTTCTTGTTCTTGTTCGAGTGCTGTCAATGGTTTGCCATTCAGGGTATCTCCAAAGCTCTCCTCCAGCCAGGGGCGTGCTGGCTATGCTAAAAGGGCACTGGACAGGGAGGGAGGGGGCGGCACCTATGGGGATACTGCATGAGGTCATGGATTGTAGCCACCAGGTGACATACCTCTGCCCACCTCTGGGGGTGCCAGTCATTGGGGTGCACCGGGACTTGACTCTGTGTTTCAAATGGCCAGCACAGGCCGGCCTCTAGCACCATATTTCACGTAATGTTTCTTAAAAGGAAGAAATCCCAATTGCTAGTGCCTCTGTCCATTGAATCTGTTTATTTTTCTCTAGGGTTATCTCCAGTACTCCGTCTTATTCTACGGCTATTATGGTCAAGCGAGGAAGATTGGCACAGTCGGCTACCGCTTGCCCCTTGCCTACTTCCTTGTCGGGATGGCGGTCTTTGCATACAGTTTCATCATCCTCTTAAACAGGTAATGTGGCTCAGCGGATGACATTTACCCTGACAAAAGAGGTTTCTTGCTTTATATTGATTGTATCACATCATTGGGTATGTACCTCCTGGCCAATAGTGGTCCAGCGAAGTAACTTCTTTTTGATTTCCAAAGGTTTTCTTACTGCAACATTTACAATGAGCCACCTGTGTAGGGTGATCTAAGGGGTCAACAAGTTACATTTTGACCATAGTTTGAAATCT
Source organism: Furcifer pardalis (assembly GCA_030440675.1). Lineage (NCBI taxonomy): Eukaryota > Metazoa > Chordata > Lepidosauria > Squamata > Chamaeleonidae > Furcifer > Furcifer pardalis. The sequence goes on along the minus strand of CP126891.1, from coordinate 8,695,660 downwards.
TGAACTTTGTTTAGCAGAAAAAGTAACTCCAGTCTGTCTCTTGCCTGACATTCTTGGGATTGTCATGGTCAATCCAGCCAAACTCCAATGTAACCCTTCTCAAGGTAGACGTCACATCTCTGCTTCGCCTTCTTGGTTATTTTCTAGGATGGCCAAAAACTCACGGCTGAGCCTGGCTAGTGCCTCTGATGAAAATTATACCTTTTGTTGGCGAGTTTTTTGCGCCTGGGATTATCTCATCGGAAACCCTGAAGCGGCTGAGAGCAAATCGGCTGCCATAGTCAATAGCATCAGGGTGAGCGTATGGGGTAAATTGGTTTAAGATGAATTCCAATTTGGTGTTGTGGATTCTGGCCAGAACACATTCGGTCTGGGCCCAAATCATTTTTTTTTGGGGGGGGGGGGGGTCAGAACACCAGGCCTTCTGCTGATTTGCATTGGAGAAAATAGCTATCATGTTTTTGGTTCGATGCACCTGTAATTTGGAAACATCACAGACCACAAAGAAGGGGCTACTGTTAACATTTGTTTTTAAAAACCACATACTTACGCACACACAAAAATATCTTCTTGCAAACACTGTGATTGCGTAGATATTTGTGAAATTCTTGCCTCACATGTTAACACATCAGCTGGCTCTTAGCCTTCATGCAATTAATCATACTCTCTGTTGTTATAGCTGTATCTTTTTTTTTATTTGAAGGAGGCTATTCTGGAAGAGCAAGAAAAAAAGAAAAACACAAACCTGTATGTATGCCAACATTTTTCCAGTGAAAATTATCAACTACCTCGGTGCAGTAAACACTACGTTTTAAAATGACCTGGTGTAGTCATTCCGATCCCTTTATGTCAACGTCAACGTCTATACAGTAAAACCTCGGTAACACTAAAACTTGGTTCCACAAGTCTTGGTGTTATCCGATTTTTAGTGTTATCCGATGCATGTTAAAATCCTATGGGATGGATCAGATAACGTTAAAGCTCCATAGAGATACATTGTAACCGCACAGGCTTTAGCGCTTGTTATCCGATGCATCCCATAGGACCTTAACATTATTCGATCCAATTCTCCTCCCCAGATTACATAATGTTATGTGATTTTAGTGTTATCCGAGGTAAACGTTATCTGAGGTATTACTGTATCTATTTCACCCTATAGTAATAAGCAAGCTTTGGGCAATTCGCAAGGCCATTATGCAAGCAACAGTTTACCTTCAACAAGCTAAATACTCATATTACCAACTTTGGAAGAATGAGTCAACCATGAGCCCATCAGGACCAAACTTAGATTCTGTATAGGTTTTTTTAAACTATGAGTTTTAAGTTGTTTCTTGTAGCCACGCAGGGCACTTATAGAAAATAGACCAAAAATATCTTAAACTGTGTGTGAAAAAAAATAGTTTGATAGGATCTATTTAGCTAAGTTTGATAGTATCTACTTGGATAAGTTTGCTTTCTTACCTACCCAACTGTCAGATAGAGAGACCAATGGTGTTGTAATACTCCATATTCATGGAAATCCTTTGTTCTGTTTCTCCTGCTAGGGCAGTGACAATAAGCTTACGGATCATTGCCAATATCATGGTTCTCCTCTTGCTGGCTGGAAGCATCTATGTGATTTATTTTGTCGTGGATCGATCTCAGAGGTTAGAGCAGACTAAAGAGAGGCTGACACTTTGGGAAAAGAATGAGGTGAGAAGAAAAGAGAAGAAAAGAAAATAGAGAGAGAACATGCAACCATGGTCTATATTTCCTCTTGGCCAGCAAGAAGAATAGTCTTGTCTGTTTTGAAAGGGTTGTGTGTTCTGCTTGTGATTCTCCTATGCTAGAGAATCTTCTATTTCTCAGCACTGTGTCCCCACAATACACACCATCCTCCCCAGTCTCAGGTGATGCCTTGTGATCTCTGACGATAGGATGCTGTTGATTTGACAGCGCTAGATCACTCGTCCATATCTCAGTTGGCAAACTCTTCAACTGCATTGGATTGAAGAGCCAGCCATACCCCCTCATCTTCTTTCCAGGTGAGTGTTGTCGTTTCCCTGATCACGATGTTGGCACCTTCTGCTTTTGAGCTGGTCGCTGCCTTGGAGATGTACCATCCTCGAACCACTCTACGCTTCCAGCTCGCCAGGTATGGGAAACAGGGACTCTCTAGGCTCTAGGGCATGGTGTTCATCTCCATTTACAGCCCAAGAGCCAGTAGTGTCTGTGTCTGCAGACATTTCAGTGATTGTGTGGCAGGCATGACTAGACGTTGGAGCATGTGGAATGCTATTTATCTACTTCCAATTTCTTGCTTTCAAACTGCTACTTCTTTCATGCCCTGATCAGGCCCTTGGTTGCCAAAATGAAGCCACTTTCTTTGCTTTGTCATTGCCCAAACACAAGTCCTCATTGGTACATGTCTCTGGCAGCAATCGGCAGACCAACAAATGGGCCAGACTCTGTGTCTCTCCACATTCACACCGTGTGTTGTTGTCCACCAGCAGCCCCCACTTGAGCATGTTGATCTTGCATTGAGGGACTCCAACTCCCAGCCTATTCAGGGTCCTCCAAGTGACATTGAGGAGATTTAGATCTTCTGCTATACCCACCTTTAATGTTGTTCCTTGTCCAGTGAGCTCCTTCCTCCATCTTCTAATTTGTTTTTGCTATTCTGTACCCTCAAGAATGTTTGTTCTTGCCATAAAGCTCTGCTAGGTTGACAGGAGCTGGGACAGAGACACGAACTCACTCTGTCATGCAGCACACATCTGCTTAAAAAGTGTGTGGGGCAGGGAGAGACATGCAGAATGAAGACTGGTCAAACTGTCCATGGTGCGGTTGGTCGGGATGGGGGAAAGAACAGATACAAAAGCAGAGAAGATGATTATTATTTCTTGTTCTTGATGTCTCCACTGACCACAGAGTCCTTGTCTTATACCTGGGCAACCTATATAGCTTAATCATTGCTCTCTTGGACAAAGTCAACAGTATGAGCATCATGGTAAGTCTTGGCTATCCTGAGGTACCTCAGAACTTATAACATATTTGGGTTTTTAAGAGGAAATTCTTTTTTTGGAATTGCCCTTTTTTACAATCCTAGCCATTGATGCATTGACCATTATTAACTTGTAGCTTCATCACTAAGAGCACATCAGAAAAAGTCAGCAAATATGATGTAGTTTCCCCCTAGTGGCTGATTCTGATATTGTTATCTGAAAATGCAAAAATCCAAAAAGATGCTACTGATAAGAGGGTGAAAACGTGAAAGATTCCTACCAAAATCCCTCTGAAGATGGGAAAAGGGATCTGCTTTTTAGGAAATTTCCTGAAAAGTTTAGACTACTCATGGAAAGCTTTCTAGAAATTTATAGTTTAATTTTTTAAATTGATTTTTTAAAGTGATTTTGAACCTTAAGGTTTTAATTTCTGAATTTGTCTGACTATTGTGTATAGTCTTTCCCCTTTTCTGTAAGCTGCCTAGAGTCAGGTTCGCCTGATTTGGGGGGGGGGGGAATAATAAATCTAAATTAATAAATAATAAATAGTAATGGTAGTCATTAATTTGGGTTTATTATATTGGAAAGTACCGTAGGTATTTTAGGTTTTAGATGTAAATTTACAGCCACTTACATGAATGCTTGAAGATCTTAAGAGTGCAAGACAGTTCTCCACCCATAACATTTCAAAGACTACCACTTCTGATTTTTAACTGTCAATCTACAATTTCCAGGATTCTGAGGTTCACAACAACGGAACCAGCACTATGGAGGCCACCACTTTCTTAGCTGCTAAAATCTTTCTGGGGAACAACTTTTCTACAGCCTTTCCCAGTATTCAGATCATAACCAATGGCACCTTCCCGCTGGCTGAGAATCACACCCATAGTTACGCCCTGGCTGCCCCCATCCTGATGGTGACCAACAAGACGTCAACTTCTCAATCCAGTGCTCAAAGTCAACAAGATCAGTGCTGGGAGACTTATGTTGGGCAGGTAAGTCCAAATCATAAGTGAGCTTACATGGGGTGGCATTGAAACTCAAGAATATGTTTGCCAGCAAAATCTGCTCAAACCCTTGTGTCTTAGATACTTTTGGAAAATTAAAGTTCTGAATTTTCTACTCAATTTAACCAAGTTGGTGACTGGGTGGATTTAAAATTTGCTTTGAAAAAGAAAAAAATGAAACGATTTGTGCCCACAGTCAATTCAATTTGGTCCATCTGTCCGTCTGTCCGTCCGTCCTTCCGTCCATCCGTCCTTCCTTCCTTCCTTCACACATTCCTATAAATCCACTTTGCTTCACTCCAATACCAAACTGGGCCATTTAGAAAAATTCTCTTATAAATCTGTTCAAATGAGGACAGTTTGATTGGGAATGAACGATCCATTCTAATTCAGTGCAAATCTCTCTTGAATAACCATCTTTTGCAATGGGCTTTCCATGTGATTTTATTCTCAGAATTTAGTGTACTTTCCCAGTTGATTCTAAATGCAGTGCTTTGTTTTTACTGTTTACCAGCCGTATCCCTTTTATTCTCTGCTCTTGTCTTGTCATCATTATTTTCACCTTTGGAAGTTCTTCTGCATGTCTCCCTCTTTTAGGAAATGTTGAAGTTGTCCATTATAGACATGATTTTCACCGTGGCAAGCATCCTCCTGATTGATTTCTTCCGTGGACTTTTTGTCCGCTACTTAAGCGACTGCTGGTGCTGGGATCTGGAAAGCAAATTTGTAAGTTATATGTCTAACAGACGGGGCCTGGAGCAGACTGTGGCTCAGATCATAATCTACTGATTGCCATATTCAGGCTTAGATTAAAGAAAATAGGGGAAACAACACAGATATGACCTTAACAACATTCCTACAGAATACATGTAGAGGTGTGGAACAGATTTAATGTGTTTCCCAAATGCTGGTTTTTGGACTTCAATTCCCAGAAGCCTAAGTCATTTCCCCAAAGCACTGATCAGCCAATGTACTGACTTAGGCTTCTGGAAATTGAAGTGCCCCTGTGGGCTGTGAGTGTACCCCTTGTTGGGAACCACTGGTTTAGACTTGATAGGCAGAGTACCAGAAGAATTATGGATGGAAGTTCAGGACATCATGCAGGAGACAACAAATAAAACTATATCAAAAGAAAAGAAGTGTAAGAAAGCAAAGTGCTTGTCTGATGAGGCTCTTACAATAGCGGAGGAAAGAAGGGACACAAAAGGAAAAGGCAAAAGAGAAAAAGTCAATCAATTAAACACAGGTTTTCAAAGAAAAGGAAGGAAAGATAAGGAAACCTTAAATGAACAGTGCAAAGCAATAGAAGAAAACAACAGAAGGAGAAGGGCTAGAGATCTTTTTTAAAAAAAATAGGGAAATCAAGAGAACATTTAAAGCAAAAATGACCATGATAAGGCACAAAAACAGCAGGGATTTAGCTGATGCCTGCAAGTTTTACTCCTTGTCTGAAGAAGTAGACTTGACCCACGAAAGCTAACAATAAAAATATAGCAGTTAGTCTTTGAAGTGCTAAAGTGTTTTTTATTTTGTTGTCTGATATGCCTGAACCACAGACTAACATGGCTACTATTAAAAAAAAAAAGAAAAGAAACCCCACCAACTGTTACTCAAGAATAACTATTTTAATTTTAATTTTAATTTCTCTTATGAACTTTTTATGGTTTTAACCCTAACTATTATATTAGTTTATCCTGTGATTTTAATCCATACTGTAAGCCGCCCAGAGTCGGGTTTACCCGATTGGGGCGGGATAGTAAATACGATAAATAAATAAATAAATAAATAAATAAATAAAAACATGGTTGGCATTTAATGTCTATGATAACTAATTTTATCATTATTGAAAATGTTATTTAATTTGGGGTAAGGCATTAATTTTAATGAGCTAATTTTCTTGCTCCTGACCATTAACCCATAGGTGGGGCTGTTGTATGAAAGAAGCTCTGGTCTAGAATAGAGTCATATGGGTTGGCTGGGACATGATGTTGGTTTGTTCTCTTATGGGTTTGCCCCAGAGATGGGGAATGCGTGCTTTGTTTTAACTGCAGTTTCCCAGGATCCCATCGGCAACATGGCTACTAAAATACTTTAAAAATAAATAAAACCAAATCCATACGTACAAAAGTAGAAGTGGGCTTATAAATAACATTTGCTTTGTTTCGTTTGTTTGTTTGTTTTTGCTAATTACGAAGGTTGTTGTGGGCTTCACGGTGTCGTGTGGCCAGAAAATTGCTCCCTCCTGAAGCATCCAGATTTGCCCATCGTTATCTTACAACTGTTATTTCTCTCAAAACGCTCTTTTCATTTCTCCCCCAGCCTGAATATGGAGAATTTAAAATTGCAGAAAATGTCCTACATTTAGTCTACAACCAAGGCATGATTTGGTAAGGAATTCTTACAGGTGAGCTGTTTTCAGTCAATGTAGGTGGACGTCATGCTTGCCTGGCTTGGCTTGCCTATTCTGGGGACACAGGAATGGGGTGATGCAGGAATTGGAAAACTTGCATTTTGGACCTCAGGTCTCAGAAGAAACCATTCAATGTTTCTAAGAGGATGACCTTTTGGACTCCTTAGACAGGCTAGAACAGGGTTCCTCAAACATGGCTCTCCAGATGTTCTTGGAACTTCAATTCCCAGAAGCCCTGATCAGTAGGAGGGTTGACTTGGGCTTCTGGGAATTGAAGTCCAAGAACACCTGGAGAACCAGGTTTACAGACTCCTGGGCTAGAAGCTCCTGCTTCCCTTCTCTTACGATCTCCTTCTCCATCTCTATCACCATGGCAGGAGATTGGAAGGTGATAGTATGCTCCCTCTTTAGCCTTTAGGAAAGCTTAAATTGCCTCATCCTCATCTTGCAGTGATCAGCAAGAGTGCTGACTTGGATTTCTGGTAATTGAAGTCCAAGAAGACCTGGAGTGCCAAGACTCGCCATCACTGTGGTAGACAATATGCCAGAGCAGAGTGGTATGGATCTACCACCCATGAGAGAGGGGTCAAGCTTTCCTGAACCTACAACACTCATAATTTAACCAAGTCCATTCCGAGCGAGGGGATCCTCACTCTCTATTACCACCAGCACCATTGCCCCAAGGAAAAAGCAGCTCAAAGGATGATGTTGGTTTTCCTTTCTAGGATGGGAGCTTTCTTTTCTCCTTGTCTCCCAGCGTTCAATGTTCTCAAGCTGATAGGGCTTATGTACCTGCGGAGCTGGGCAGTACTGACGTGTAATGTGCCTCATCAGCAAGTCTTCAGAGCTTCGAGGTGAGTAGATACCAATTTGGTGGAGTACAATATCACGTATCACCTTGTATGGTGTCCAAAGCAAGGGGGGGCGGGAATTACTACTTTAGCCTGACTCTGGCTTCTTTAGCTAGGGGAAGGTATCCAATGTGATCTAGTGCAGGGTTCCCCAACCTTTGGGTATTGGACTTCAATTCCCAGAAGCCTAAATCAATTCCCCAAAGCACTGATCAGCCAATGGACTGACTTAGGGTTCTGGGAACTGAAGTCCAAAAACCCAAGGTTGGGGAAACACTGATCTAATGGCTAGAAGGATGGTCTAGATCAGGACTCAGGAAACTTGGCTCTCCATATATGTTTGGACTTCAATTCCCGGAAGCCGGATCAGCAAAAGTGCTTGAGTTGGGCTTCTGAGAATCAAAGTCCAAGAACATCTGGAGAGCTAAGTTTCCAGACCCCTGGTCTAGAACTTATGAAGTTAGTAGTGTTTCTAACTTCTGGATATGATATAATAGGCTACAGCACATTGTTGAGGGTTAGGACTGTATCAAATCTGTTTCTGAGGACTTCTGCTTAAATCAGGACTTAAATGCATATACTGTACTCAGTCCACAGAAAAAGGAAGACAAGTTTTGCAAGGCAAGGTAAGATAATGAATAGGATTGGAAATATGGAAAAGTGAGAAAAGTAAGAATCTAAAGTGGTTTCAAAGTTTCTGCCCCCAACTGCTGATTTAAAACCAGTAATATAATAATTTAGTGTCGTGTCAGAGATTATTCTGGGTTGAAAGGATTTTTGCTCAGGGGACGCTTGAATGAGGCTCCTTTCATGTCCCCAAGTGCAGTCTTTGGGTATAGAAACCCAACCTTCCAGTCTCCAAGCCCACCGTCTTAACCACTAAGCCACTGGGGGAGCTTAAAACCAGTAAGAGGAGATAACACATCTCGGTCCATCTAGCCAGTGGGTGATGTGATATCCAAATGGGTACAAATGTGGTGGAAATAATGTTATTTTCTTTTGTAGATCTAATAATTTCTACCTGGCAATGCTACTATTCATGCTGTTTTTATGCATGCTTCCCACAATCTTTGCAATCGCCCGCTATAAGCCATCTCTCAACTGTGGTCCATTTAGGTGAGTGTTAGGGTTTCGTTGTTAGTGCGGGCGTGCATCTGTATTTTCCAACGGTCTGCTGAGTTCACCTCCGAGATGGGTGGCTTTAATCTTGGAAGAACTGTGCACAGGGCTATATCTAGTCACAAAGTGTGGAACCAATGCACAACCCAAGGAAACTGATATGGGTGGAGGGGGATGTGTGAGCAGATATGGGAGAAGTTACTTCACTGGACCATGGTGGTCCAAGGAAGTAACTTCTCCCATATCTGCTCACACAGAATCCCCCAGGCAGTTATTCATTCAAGCAAATGATTTCTTCCCCCCCCCATCTCCGACCATGAGAAGCTATCTGAAACAGAAGACACAGTCTGTAAGGCTATGTTTAATTTAGAAGTATCCAGTCCGATGTAGTAGATTGAGGGATGCACTAGAACTCATGAGCCTTCAGTTTGAATCCTTCATTAGCCATAGAAATTCATGACCAAATGGGTTTATCACTGTTAAATCCACTCTTTACATATCTTTTGAAAGCCTTATTAGAGCTGGTGTAAGTCAAATACAAGTTGATGGCATATCATATAGCGTGTTTGCTTAATGTTTAAGATGCTTAAGTGACTTTTTCTGAGATGGACCAAATATCTTCTCCTCCAGTGGCCAAGAAAAGATTTATGACATCGTGTCTGAAACTGTTAAAGCCGACTTTCCGGTCTGGTTCAACAAGGTGATGACGTACTTGAGCAGCCCCGTCGTGGTGTTTCCGGCTTTATTGCTCCTCTTGTAAGTTTGACAACTGTCCATCCATTTCATGGTTAACATCACTGCTTTCTTCTGAACTAGGCAACCAGATGAATCCTGGGATAAATCACTTCCTCTGTCTTTTCCCATTAGAACATCACTGGGAGGACTACTGAGAAACATAACCTTCATGGAAAGGCAACTAGACATTGGAACTACAATTCTCATCATGCTTTACTATTGAGCTATGCTGCCTCATGGGAGTTGTGGTCCACCAGACACTCTGTTTGTTCTCTCCTTTTGGATATATGTTTGGGTAGGCACTGATTCCTCACTGTGCCTCCAGGGAGATGATTAATTGATCGACTGATTGACTGTTTGACTCACTCACTCACTCATTCATTCATACATGCATACATACATACTCAATAATTAGTGTTAAATACTACTCTGGGCAACTTACAAAAGCAAAACAATGTAAACAGCCAATGACAATGTATGTAGTATTGTTTACTCTGAAATTTTATCTCTTGCTGAGAGCATTTGGAGAATAAATGTATGGTTTGACTTTCTCCCATGGAAAGATCAGATAACAAATATCCCTGTTCAGAAGCATTACCAAAAGGCTAGCAACCATGTGTCAGGCAATTATGGGAATTAATGTTTGGACTTCTAATGCCTTCACTTCTGTCCCCTGAGTGGTGTGATTTTGAGACAGTCTTGTCTTCCTCTCTTCTAGCATGCTGATTTACTACCTGCAGAGCATTGCAAGATCATTAAAATTCACAAACAACCAACTAAGGATGCAGATTCAGACCGTGAGTACTGAGCAGAAAGTTATCTCAGCACATTTCACTATCAACAATTCGTTAAAGTCTCCGCTTAATCAAGAATCAAAAGGCTATGAAGGCCACGTGGCTGTCAGAGAAGAGGGGCTGAAAAATAGATCCATAATTTTTTTATCTGAGCAGGAGCTATGAAACAAATGCCAGGTGTTTCAGCTAATTAGCTTTGTGTGCATTTTAGGAAAGAAGTGAAGACAAGAAGAAGCTCCTCCAGATGGCTGTAGGTGAGCAACAATAATAGCAAAATATCTGGCCTTGTCCAGATTGTAGGGATCTTAGGGGCCATAGACCACCTTTCTTAAAACCATCATCGCTATGGCTCATATGATTATTGGTCAACTCTACCATCTGGTCCTTAGATTTTGAGATTTGAGGTTTTAATATTTTTAGATTTTAGAGTTTTAGGATGTTTTAGTTATGTGTATTGTGTGTTGGAGAGTTTTTATGTAAGTGTGGTTTCTTGCATTGTAAACCACCCGGTGTCACCTTGGCAAGGGGGTGGTTAAATAAGTAAAAATGAATGAATGAATGAATGAATGAATGAATAAGAGCAATTCTTCTCACCACCATCATCAGTAACCATCATTCTACTTGGTGGGGGTGGGTGGATGGAAGGAAGGAAGGAAAAGATGGAATAATGGATGGATGGATGGATGGAAAGAGGGAGTGGTAAATGGGTGGGTGGGTGGATGGATGGATGAAAAGAGGGAGTAATAAATGGATGGGTGCTTTGGTGGGTGGATGGATGGATGGATTGATGGGTCGATGGATGATAGGTGAAGGCCTCCAGGTTCACTGGTTTACTATTTTTGTCCTTTCAGCTAGAATCCAAACTCTAGAAGGCAACGACAAAAGACCGGATCAAGAGACCAACATCCTAAGCCGGGGGTCTTCAGCTCGGTCTTCAACCCAGAGGAAGAATGGCAATGTGGTGAACTTTGAGTCACCCAAAGGCAGTCGAATACAGACCATCTCTCAGTCTGTGCCACAGGCTGAAGTTGTCAATCCAGTCAGCCCGACCCCAGCGTGCATCGCCCCAGCTGCTGCAGCCTCTGTTCCACCAGCATCTGTTGCTCCGGTCCCTCCCCTTCCCACACCTTCACTTCCAACCTCGTCCCATCCCGCTGGGCAGAAGTCTAGACCAGAACCAGTCACCAACAGGTATGGTCTTTGTATTTGGCCTCGAAAAAGCAAACAGAAGGACCTGTGAAGAGTTTTTAGTGTTTCCATCACTCTAATGCAGAGATGGGATCTGAGCTTGACAACCAGTAGGATGTCAGGTCAGCAGTTCGAGACCCGAGTGCTGTGTGATGGAGCAAGCTCCCGTCAACTGTCCTAGCTCCTGCCAACCTAGCTGTTTGAAAGCAAGGAATTGCAAGTAGATAAAATGTCTCTGAGCAAAACTAGCATCTTTCCCCTTTAACCAGCAAAGTAAATGCACAGAGAGAGGCAGAGAGAAAATGAAAAAAGTGCAGAGCAAGTGATTAATTTTCAGAAAGATGCACATAACCCATTTTGTGCTATTTGCACAGAAGATGCTTTAGCGCGCGCACGCACACCCACACACACAAAACCCCCACACAAATCCACAATGTGAGACTGGTAGAAATAACATTCATTCATTCATTCATTCATTCATTACATTTCTATTCCGCCCATTTTGTGGTATCCCACTCTGGGCGGTGTACAAGCAGATATCAAATAATATGACACAACACACAACAAATCAAAACAGACAACCAACAAATAAAGTCTCAAGACAAAATAAAATAACTAGCATCTGAGGGTATAGGGAAATAACCTGACTGACTAATTTATAGCTAATTTTTCCAATCCATTGTCATCTTGTATGAGAAACTAAAGATTCACAAGCTGATTGATGTGACCAAATGTGCTTGCTTGTTCAGTGAACAATGAATAGCATTTGCCAAGTTGTCTTGTAGGAAAATTGAGCTACCGTCCTCACTGCCAATCTCCTTGAAGAACAAATGTCTGGAAAAGAACACTCCAGAGTCTACCTGCCAACCTTACCATCTCTCCTTCTCACACCCTAGATACCAAAGTTCTGCCCACGGGAGCGCAAGCGATCTTTGCAGAGCGAAGGTTTACACGCCTGTGAAATTCAGGAAGCAAGGTGAAGATGTCCATTCTGAACCCCTATTTAGGAAGAGACTTTGGCCAATCAACACGGAGGCTCACGCCGGCCCTGGGGCTCCCCCTTTTGTAGGCCACCGTGCCCCCGTGGCCAGGTATTTCGTCGTCAACGAGCACGAACCCCGCCGAAAAATCCTCCGCTCCACCACACGCCTGCCGAGGAATTACCGATTGGACGAGCCAAGGCAGATCGTTGAGCTGTATCCAAGGCACCTTCGAAGGCATGTCGTTCGGACACCGCACCGGTTGTACTCATCTCAATACAGTGAAGAGGAGGAAGAGGAGGAGTTGAGGAAAATTTTGGCTCATCGATCTCACCGCCCAAGGTCCCTCTCCGATCTCCGAACCTCCCCTTGCTTCTACATCGGGGACCTCAGGGACAACCAGATCCTGACCAGCAAGTCCTTGGCCGAAATGCAGTACAAATCATGGGAGGATAGTTTTGGGGTCGCGTTTGACCGGCCCCCGCATGCCCGTAGAAGGATTCACATGAAGAACATTGAGCTGGGTCAACTCTACCCCGAGCCCCGGGGGAAGGTGAAAGCCAAACCCAAGCCAGAACCTTCTCCTACAGAGTCGGAGTCCATTTCTGCAGGATCCAGCAGCGACCCGCCAACCAGTGGCAACGATCAGTACATCCAAGTCATTCACAATAAAGAGAAGTATTTGAAATCTGGGGGGAAGCTGATCAGGAAGAAATCCAAGATTGGGGTTGACGTAAATGTGGCTAAAACAAATGAACTGATCTGCTCAAACGTCTAAGGATGTGGAAGACGCAACAGCGTAAAACTGATCCAACAGCTGCTCTACAGGCTCTAAAGTTTCTATATTCTTTAAAAATTCACCGATGGGAAGGGTGCTCCATTGCACTCGGGAGAAATCTCGGTAGGTCTCATTCCATATTTTGAGCAAGTCCAGATTAAACGATGACCAGGATCTGATTCTGAGCAGAAAGGCAATCATGGAAATGTTCTCCCTACACTTCTTTGTTGTGCAGTTGATCACATGACAACTGATCTCCCAATCAAAGGTAAGACTAGGTACACAAATGGAGCCAGCCAGAGCCTATAGGGGTTGGGTGGGAATCCTTACACAATTGTCCTTCCGCCCTTGCCAAACACACCAGGATGCTGAACTTTGAACTTTGTTCCACAGTATGCGTGGTTTTAGGTACTAGATTTTGGCAAACATGAGCTATCTATATGAACTTAGTTGCTTTGTTCAAACAGTGGTATCTAAATCTCCTGTACAGTCAAGCCTCGCTTAAAGAGTAACTCGCTTAAAGAGCAGCATTTTCTCTGAATGTTCGCTTCGCTTAACAAATAAAATCAACCAAAAACTCGCTTAACAAAAAAATCGGGGTTCACAATCTCCCCCCCCACACACACACACACACACACAACTGGTCATTTTCAATGGTGTTTCGCTTAAGGAGCAAACTCGCTTAAAGAGCAATCCTGTGGAACGCATTATGCTCTTTAAGCGAGGTACAACAGTATTTGGATGCTGGCAATAGCCAGACACTGTAGTTGTCTGATCCAGGAGTTGTCATGTTATGTAAACAACACAACTGAATCCAAACTGATCAAGTCAAAGCCTGTCAGTTGAACTTGTATGACTTGTTGCTTGTTTGAAGATCAACCACCGCTTGGTTAACCTACTTTGTAACTCAGTGCTTATATGGCTTCTGGATTTGAGATAGTACACATTCAACTGTATTGAGTTCTGCTCAATAATAATTTAATAATAATAATAAAAATAATAATAATCACTTAACATTAAATAAAGTGTTACACAACAATAGTGTGCCTCTGATTCAACTCTTGTCAACTTCAAGGGAGGACCGAAGCTATTTAAATCCTGTTTTCTGCAATCCTGTTTTTCAACATGATAAGTTAAGGTAGCAACCGGTTAACTGGAACCTTTTAACCTTTTAACTGGGACCTTTTAATTTTTAAACTGGAACTTTTTAACTTTTAAACTGGAACCTTTTAACTTTTAAACTGGAACCTTTTAACTAGGATGCGGTGACTCAGTAGTTAAGAAGCTCGCCTTGTTAGCTGGAAGGCTGGCAAGTGGGCAGTTCGAGACCCGGTTACTACATGACAGATTGAGCACTTTTCTCTGTCCCAGCTCCTGCCAACCTAGCAGTTCGAAAGCAAGAAATTGCAAGTAGATAAAGAGGGATTACTTAAGCGGGGGAAAATCTTGGGGACATGAAAGGAGCCTCCTTCGGGTGTCCCCTGAGCGGAGTTTCTTCAGCAGAAATCCTTTCAACTCAGAATAATTTCTGACATGAAATTTGCAAACCACGATATTTTGTGATTTTCTTTAGTTGTTTGTCTTCAATTTTGTGGATCTCCTGGAATATCAATGTCAAATGTTGTTGTTGTTGATTTATCAGCTAACTTTAATACTGGATCTTTATGGTGAGGAGAAATTATAATGGGTTAAAGCCAAGCTCAATTAGTTTTTAAGATTATTTTGCTTCTGACACATTGCATGAAAAAGAAAATGTTAAATGGGAAAGAAAATTTAAAAGATACCAAGGGGTATTACATCATTCCAAAGGCTTGTCTCCAAAGGATACAGGGAATGGGGTTTTTTTTTTTAAAGTTACTTTTTTCTTACACGAATTCCCAGAATGCCTAGCTCTGCAGATGTTTGAATAACAGTTGAAAAAGTAGTTTCTCCGGACAAGAAAGAGGGAACCTCCTTATCTCGGCCTACTGGGTAATCTATCCATGCAGTCTTGATGCTGGTTGGACTCCAGGAAAGGAGCCTCGTTTGGGCGTCCCCTGATAATCTCTGATAATATCTGACGCAAAATTATGATCTCCAACCTTTGGAGAGCAAGGCTTGTTTAGAAGCAGTGTAATCTTCAGCTGGAAGTGCAAAGAAAGGCGTGTCAGAGAATTGCAAGGCAAACCAGGTGCTAAAAGTGAAACCATTGATACATTCGAAAACAAGGCAGGTCCCCATGCAGAATGAAAGCGCGTTTGTTCCAGCAGAGATGGTGAAATATTTTATCTCTGAATGCATCTCTGATGTTGATGCCTCCCAATCTGGGGGTGAACTGGCCATGCCAGCTGTGGAATCAACATAAAAGCACCAGTTGGCTTCTTGTGAGAAACTGGCTCTCTCTCAGGTTCTGTTCAGTCCAAATCTGAACATCAAACGAGATGTAGAAAGAGGTTCCAGCCCAGCTGCTCTTTCTTTGAAACACCCAAAAGATACCATCTGCTGCCCACATGTGCCCTTCATCTGCTTCTTGTTGTTGCGTGCCATCAAGTCATCTCTGACTTATGGCGAACCTATGAATGAGAGATCTCTCAGAGGTCTCATGCTCAAGAGCCCTGCTCAGCTTCTGAAAGTTAAAGCTGGTGGTTTCCTTTGTGAGTCAGTCCATCTCATATTTGGCCGTCCTCTTTTCCTACTGCCTTCCACCTTTCCCAGCATTGTCTTTTTCCAGCAATTCTTTCTCATGATTTGCCCAAAAACAGGGCAGCCTCACCTTCGTTATTTTGACCTCCAGGGGGAGTTCAGGCTTAATTTGCTTTAGGGCCCTTTTATTTATTTTACTTCTTCCGATTACTTGGCTGAAAGCAGGCCAGCTTTATGAAGCAAAAGAAAACAACCACGGTCTATCCAGATCAATACAACACAACTCTCTTTTGCATGACTCTCCGCCCGTGCAAGTCTCCTTTGTTTCTATGGATGGAACAATGACTTCTCACATGTTCTGGGCTGTGCATTACCCCCTCTCTTCCCTCCTAACCTTCCCCATGGTGGTGCATCATAGGATCTGTAGTCTCAGCGGACATGGTACCAAGGCTTGGAAGACGAAGGAGGAGGAGGAGGAATAAAAGTAAAGGTTTCCCTTGCTCAAAAGCCAGTCTTATCCAACTCTAGGGTTCAGTGCTCATCTCTATTTCAAAACCGAAGAGCCAGTGCTGTCTGCTTTTGCAGATGTTTCTGTAGTCATGTGGCAGGCATGACTAGACACCAGAGCGCACGGAACGCTGTTACCTTCCCACCAAAGCGGTCCCTATTTATCTACTTGCAATTTCTTGCTTTCAAACTGCTAGGTTGTCAGGAGCTGGGGCAGAGATGGGAGCTCATTCTGTCCTGCAGTATTCGGGAATCGAACTGCTGACCTCCTGCCTCCCAGTCAGTGAGTGACTGCCGTGGCTCAGTGGTTAAGATGCTGAGCTTGACGACTGGAGGTTGGCAGGTCAGCAGTTCGAGACCAAAGTGCTGCACGTCTGTCGTGTCAGAAATTATTCTGGGTTGAAAGGATTTTTGCCGGCGCAGCTGCGCTCAGAGAACGCCCAA
Source organism: Furcifer pardalis (assembly GCA_030440675.1). NCBI lineage: Eukaryota > Metazoa > Chordata > Lepidosauria > Squamata > Chamaeleonidae > Furcifer > Furcifer pardalis. Next base: position 8,679,241 of record CP126891.1, on the reverse strand, counting down.
ATGAGGCTCCTTTCATGTCCCCAAGAGCTGGGACCGAGACGGGCGCTCATGCAGTCATGGAGTACCCGGCTCCCGAGCTACCGACTTGCCAGCCTTCCAACTAACAAGACGAGCTTCTTAACCACTGAGCCTGGCTATAAGCGGAGATGGGCACTGAACCCTCGAGCCAGACCCGACTGGCTTTCGAGCAAGGGCGACCTCGTCGCGGCGCGTCCGCGTCCCTTTTGGATATATACGGCAATGCCCATCATCCCCGCACCAGGAGAGACTCGGGATCTGGGCGGGAGGCAGCCAGTCCTGGGCAATCGGGGAAGGCTCGGCCCCTTTCGAGGGCTGGCCCCGGCCGTCTCCTCCTCCTCCTCCTCTGAGTCTTCCTCCTCCTTCCCGGCCATCCTAGCTCGCCACTCGCCATGGACTACCAGCAATGCGCTGCTTGGGGTGCCGAGCGGGTGGAGGGCTACCGGAGGGACCCCAGCGGGTGGCGGAGCTGCAAGCGCACGGTGAGGCGGGGCTGAGACTTCCCCCGGGGGTCCCGGGGTGGGGAGGGCGGCGATGCCCCTTCTTGCCCAGGGCTACAGTGTCGTTTGGCAGCCGGAAAGAGAGAGACGGGGGGAGGGGGACGCGAAGGTGACCAGAGCGAGCCCTTCTTTGGGTCCGTCCTCTTGGGCTGTTCAGTCGCACAGTCGATTCCGACCCTTTGCGACCCCATGGAGGACCATCGCACGCCAGGCACCCCTATCATCCTCCACCCTCCGCCTCAGCCCGCCCAGCTCTGTGCCCACTGCATCCACAATACCATCTAGCCCTCTCATTTTTGTCCGCCCCTTCTTCTTTTGCCCTCCACCTTTCCCAGCATCAAGGCTTTCTCAAGTGAATCCTCTCTTCTCATTTGATGTCCAAAGTACTTTATCTTCATCTTAAATATTTGACCTTCTAAGGAGCAGTCAGGGATGATTTCTTCTAAGATTGACCTATTTGTTCTCCTCGCTGTCCAGGGGACTCTCAAAACTCTCCTCCAACACCACATCTCAAAGGCATCTATTCTTCTGCGCTCAGCTTTCCTAATGGTCCAGCTCTCACAACCATACATTGCCACCGGGAATAACATTGCTTTGATTATACGAATTTTTGTTTGCAATGTGATGTCTCTACTTTTCACTATGTTCCTCAGGTTTCTCATCAAGTATCCATCTTTATAAGGCAATCACAGAGCTTAAATAGGGTTTTGAAATGTGAATTCTTGCCATCACAAAAATCAGGTCACTTTGTTAGCTTTCCCCAGGCTTTGCAAGCAAAGAATTTGCTTTTGTGCTGTTGTTTAATTTTTATCACACTTCATGCAAGCAGAGCTGAGATTGAGGAAGGGGTGGCTGTGCTAGTCTGTGTTTCAAGCCTATCAGAGAGTAAACACATCATCATCATCATCATCATCATCATCATCATCATCATCATCATCATCATCATCATCATCATCAACAGACAAAAAAATACCCAGCAATGGTATTTGCTCAAAAGCCAGTCATATCTGACTCTAGGGTTCAGTGCCAATCTCTGTTTATAGCCAAAGAACCAGCGATGTCTGCTTCTGCAGATGTTTTCATGGTCATGTGGCAGGCATGACTAGTCACCGGAGTGCATGAAACACTGTTTACCTTCCCACCGAAGTGGTCCCTATTTATCTACTTGCAGTTTTTTGCTTTCAAACTGCTAGGTTCACTGTTGTGCTGGGTACCTTGGGAAGGCGGTGGACAGAAAGTTATGGGGCGCCTATTGGGGGGAAGAAATCCCATACATCCCCATTACCTCTGCCTGCCTCTGGGGGGCGCCAGTTGCTGGGGCGCACCGGGATGAATCCCCTGTATCCCTGTGAGCCAGCACACCACTGGCTAGGTTGGCAGGAGCTGGGACAAAGACAGGAGCTCATTCTGTCCTAAAGTACTCGGGAATCGAACTGCTGACCTCCCGCCTTCCAGTCATTGTCTTAGCCACTTGAGCCACTGCAGCCAGCAACGCTGTGGTACCTTAAAGACTAACTGTTGTATTTTAATGTGAATCAGGATCCTTTTATTCCAGACATAAGAGGTAGATTTCATGGCGTCCAGTTATACACATCATTTTATACACATCCACTGCAATTTATATACATCAGGCACTGAGGAGCACAATGGTTGGGTAGCATGACAAACGCATTTACAAATCAGTGTGGCTTTTTCTGGCTAGGTCACGCACACTGTCACTGTCAATACTAGGTCTGAAGGCAAAAGTCACCCTTGCTCGAAAGCCAGTCGTATCCAACTCTAGGGTTCAATGCTCATCTCTGTTTCTAGCCAAAGAGCCAGTGCTCTCTGCATCTGCAGGCATTTCCATGGACACGTGGCAGGCATGCCTAGAGTGCATGGAGTGCAGTTTACCTTCCCACCGAAGTGGTCCCTATTTATCTACTTGAATTTCTTGCTTTCGAGCCGCTAGGTTGGCAGGAGCTGGGACAGAGACGGGAGCTCACTCCGTCATTCACTACTCGGGGATTGAACTCCAACCTTCCAGCCTTCAAGTTCAGCATCTTAACCACTTGAGCCACTGCAGCCATGTTTAATGCCACAGTTTTTGTCATGCACCCAGTGACTAAACCATGTGCAACTCAGCAGAGCAAAACCTCACAGGAAAGTTGAATACCAACTAGAGATCTTCTGTTAATACCAGTTATAAAAGGCCACCTTGATATGTAGACTTACCTGTTACGCAATCTTTGCCTTTAGCTGTTATGCTAGCTAATTATTCTATTCTGATCTTCTATGGGGTTTTAATATTGAAAAAATGGATCTCTATCCCACCCACCCCCACCTCGTCCTGTAGGATGAAGTTGCCGTTTCTTGGAGGCCATCGATGGAATTTGATGGAAAGCTGTAAGTACAAATATGTGTTAGTTTTCTAGGTTTGGGGATTTTCTTTAATAGAAGCTTATGGAGTGACAGGAAGATGTATGCTTTCTGAATAGAATCCTACTGCTTTAGTAATCTGTAGCAGTGAATCGTTTGTGCAGTGGTTGACAATTGTGTGTATGTGGGTGGGTGGGAGAGTTTGAATTTTATTTGTCACTTTGTGTGTCTCCCACCCCCCCTTCCGAAACCAGATACAAAGCAGAAGGAATTATTCCTTCGAAGTTAGAGAATGTGTTTAAGTGTATCACCCCAGAGGCCAGTGGACTAAGAACAAAATGGGACGAAAATGTGAAGGAGTTAGACATCATTGAGGTCATCAGCGATGTGAGTATAACAGAGTTGGATTTCTAAATCATGGCAAAGTGTTGGAGTGGGGCCAGAGGGGGTGGGGTGGTGGAGCTGGGGAAATCCTAGGAAAGGAGGAAGCAGCAAGAACGTGGGTGCCGATAAGCTATCCATAATTGCTGATGTTCGCAGCCTGTATCCTGCTGTCAGTTGAGCATGCCTTCGTTAGCACTGTTGAAGAACTAGGATTGCTGATTAGCTATCCCTGATTGCTGATACTAGGAGCAGCATCCCAGGCGTGCCTTAATAAATGTCCAGGAATAACATTGTTGCTGAGATGCTATCCATAAGTGCTGATGTTAGCAGCCTCTATCCTGTCATCAGTTGAGCATGCCTTAGTTGGCACTATTGAAGAACTAGGATTACTGGTTGGCTATCTGACTTTAACAGCCTGTACTTCTTGATTGTGGAATAGCTGAGGCTGTTGATATGGAGATGACATGAGCTTGTAGTGGCTAACAAATCAGCACATGAGCATTGAAACATTGGCCCCTGGCCGTTTCTGCACTCCTTAATGTTTCCAAAAGTAGTCTTGATTTCAGTCGGATTTTGTGGGAAAGAGATATGTTGGGAATGAAGTCTGCTTCAAAAGCATACCTTTTCTTCTTGGAACCAGTGAGCTAAAGTTTTCTGGTTCTCTACACCCGATGTACACCCACTGCTCTTCAAAAAGTCACTTTTCTAAACTCTGCCTGCCTGTGAATTGTCCATTTTGAGCGCAAATCTGGTTTTAAATGGATGATCTATTCTCGGCTTTTCCTTGTAGAACGTTATTGTGCTTAGAACGACCACGCCATCCGCTTTCATGAAAATCATCTCTCCCAGAGAGTTTGTAGATGTGGCCATGATTAAACGAGAGGAGACGGGGACTGTAGCAATCATGGGTAAGATGGTTGAAACTCACATTCCATTTGTCCTGTTGGCTTAGGAATAAAAACAGGCAATTTATGGGCTACAGAGAACTGCTTTACAGGGTGTGTTGGCCTCTAGGTGTTGACCCCAAAGGGGTTAAATCCTAATTCTGTTCCCTAAAGGAGGCATGAAGAGTTTGGACTGAAACAAAGACTGGATTTGGTTCGCCCTTCCATGTGAAATGAGAGTGACTAGCGTTCATTGCTATGGCAATAACTTAAGGTAGAATATAAATATGATGAAAGGATGGGTGGTTGCAGTGATGGGATGTAACAGGTTCCCACCAGTTCACCAGAACCAGTAGTAACTTTTCCCAGTGTCCCGGAGAACCGGTAGGAGCTTTTGGGAGGAACCACCTTCGGGGCTCACCTTTTCACTGGTTCCCCCACTGCGCATGCACACCAAGCACTTGGTGTGCATGCACGCCTACAGTGCTTAGCGTATATTCACGACCTCCTTGCTGTCCTCCCAAGTGGGGAAGAGGAAGAGAAGCTGCTAGCCTGAAGCTCCCCAGGGTAAGTGACTCACCTTTGGATGTGGTGTGTCTGTGTGTATCTTAATGTGTATTTAATACCTTTACCTATATTGACGTACTACCACAGTTCCTAAAAGGGCCTGGCGGCCTGGCTTGGGGTTTTTAAGTAAAGTCTTGGAGTTACCTCATCAATAAACTACACCTGTACTGTTCCAATTGCTGTTCCAGTTGGAGAACCCTTAAGGAGGTACAGCTGTTTTACATTTACCTTAAGGCATATTATCCTAGAGAACTGGTTAGGCAAAGACTTGGTACCTAACTTCTTTAACTGTTGAAAAGCTGAAAAGTGCCAAAATGAAGCCATCTTGTGGTGAGTTCATTCTGTAGTTCCTTCCATCTGACCTAGTGTGAGAAAGATTAGCCAGAATAAGCTTTAAGCTCTGGTTTAAAAGCTCTGGTTGATTTGTGTTTGGGGTGGGTGGGTGTTTGGGTGGCTGGCTGTATTTTAATGTATTTTTTATTTTATTTATTTTTTTTATTTTATTCACGGGTTTGTGTTGTGGGTGGGTGGGTGCTTATTTTTATTTTATTTATTATTATTATTTTTCTTTGGCTCCGCCCATGATGTTATAACATCATGACATTAGCTCCGCCCACACTGTGATGACATCATGGTGGGGTAGTAAAAATTTTCACATCCCACCACTGTGTGGTTGGGTAGATGGATGGATGGACGAAAGGAAGGAAATGGATAGAAGTGGATGGATGGATGAAAGGAAACGAATAGATGGATGGTTGGATGGATGGATATTCTTTCCTTCTGAAAACTCAGCCCAATTTATTGTGTTTCCCTCTCCAATTCCTCATTCTCACAGCAAGCAAAACGGAACATCCTCGATGCCCACCGAGGCCAAATTATGTGAGAGCTGTCAACTATCCCTGTGGCTGTATCTGCACTCCTGCCCCAGGGTAAGATGTGTGGGTTGTGCTTGGTGTCACACAAAGTTTTGTAAGGATTGCCTGTTCTTGAGAGGACTTAGGCAATGACGGAGAAAAGGGTATGCCAAAAGTCTGTGGGATCATTCAGATTAAGAAGTTTCACGTGGCTCAATGGGTTGAATAGTGATCTGTTTGGCCGTGGAAATGTAAGGTTTTCTATATGTTGGTGCCTTGGAGTGCACACCTGGTGAATTTCAAGGACATCTGGGGATCCAAGGATAAGAAACACTCAGCTAAATCATTTAGTCTCAGCAAGAATAGACAGATCAATGGTTGAATCGAGAGTCAACACTTAGGTTGATGAAATGGGATGATTCATCTTGTTGCACATCTGACGGTTATCGCACAAGGAATCTCCCGATGTAGCAGTCTAGGGACCTCAAAATGCCAAATGCTATGAGACAGGACCAGTCTAGCACTTGAGCACAGGTTTAGCATCTCAGTCAGCAATGGCAAAGGGAGATATCAGCCCACCTGCTCAACCACAAACCACCAATGCTCCCAACAGTGGTATTTGTGTCTGCAGTTTCCTGGGCTTCTCGGAGGCACCTGATGTTAGCAAGTTGATAGACTTAACTAGAAGGACCTTTCGACTTTATCTGGGAAGGCTTAAAAAAGTTCTCGCAGCTTCTCATCTCATGAAAGAACAAGTCCTGGCAGAGCAGGAATTCTGCCATGCCTGTTCAGCAGATGAATATGTAAATAACACATTCCTTCTTGGTTTCTTTCTTTGTTCCCCTTGCAGGGAGGCCAACAAAACCCACCTCCTCAGTTTCTTTCAGACCGATCTTGCCGGCAACCTTCCCCAGTCAGTTGTGGAATCCTTCTTCCCAAGCAACATAATGAATTTTTACAGCAATCTGGCTAAAGCAGTGGTAAAGCTAACAGCGTGAACGACGCATCTTTGCTTTCCCTCAAAAGGAAATATTAACCGGAATATGTCTTTGCAATATTACGATCACACTTTGCTGGTGCCAGAAGATGGGTGATGCGTGGATGATGGGTTACGATCTGGCCAGGATTCAGCCCTTACAAATCTTGCGGGTCTTAAAGGGAAAGGACTCGGAGACATGCATTGAAGTCAGTGGGATTTTAAAGTACGGGACTCTGGTTCAATGGAATCTTCTCTATTTTTGTTTTTAAAAAAGTTACATTCCCAGGTTTTTGGTCCCCTTGCAGTTGCCCCTCAGGGGGCAAGGGTGGTGAAGGTTTTTTCAGCTTCAGTGTTCTGCAAAACCATTTACCCCCCTCTATAGACCCGAAGAACAGGTTGGAAAACAAAAATAAAAATTAATATGAAATAATAATGTACTTTCTCCACCAATTTTTTTTAAAGGGAGCAGGAAATTGTTTTCAGACTACAACTCCCACCAGCTCTGACAAGTGGTGAAGGATAATGGATGCTGGAGTCAAATGTGCAAGTGGTTAAGACTGGGAGGCAGAAGGTCAGCAGCTCAAATCCCAAGTACAGCATGACGGAATGAGCGCCCGTCTCTGTCCCAGCTCCTCCCAACCTAGCAATTTGAAAGCAAGAAATTGCAAGTTGATAAACAGGGGCCACTTGGATGGGGAGGTAAACAGCATTCCGTGCACTTCGGTGTCTCAGCATGTCTACCAGATGTCCATGGAAACGTCTATAGACTCAGACAGCGCTGAGATGAGCACTGAAACAGAGATGAGCACTGAACCCTAGAGTCAGATACAACTGACTTTCGAGCAAGGGAGACCTTTATCTTTAGTCAAATGTCAAAACAACCTTAAGTTGATCCTAGCATTCCATCAGCAGTTCCCTTTTGGGAACTGCTGAGTATTATTACTCATCGGTACCAAATATTATTAGCCTTTTTCTGTAGTACGCCAACCTCCTACTTTTGTAGAAAGAAGCCTTCACGTTATGTGATCTCTTAAACGTTGAGAAGAATGTCCTCAAGTTTTTATATTTACATAATCCATTTCTGGTCATTCGACATCCCTTTTAATTGTTGTGTGTCTGTTCTGTGTTGTTGTTGTTCAGTCGCACAGTTGATTCTGACCCTTTGCGATGACCACATGGACCACTGTCCGCCAGGCACTTCTGTCCTCCACCATCCTCCTCAGCCTGCCCAGCTTTGTGCCCATTGCATCTACAATACCATCTAACCATCTCATTTTTGGCCGCCCTCTTCTTCTTTTGCCCTCCACCTTTCCCAGTATCAAGGCTTTTCTGTGGGATTTTGGGATTTTAATGGGGGAGGGCTTAGATTTCCCTGCTCGGAATGGGATATTTGGATTTCTTGAGCTAGAGGTAGGGATTTTCGTTCTGAACAGAGCACATTCCTTGCCCCCGGTAGCCCTCCTTGGACCAGATAATAATTATAGTCCAGAAAAATCTGGGGGAGACATGCTCTGGGTCTCCCGTCTAATACCATGGTAAGAAATGTTGTACCAAAATTATCACTCATCAACCATGGAGAGCTGATGGCAAGAATTGTAGTTCTGAAGATCAGAAGGGGCAGAGATTCCCCATATTTCAGTTATGGTAGTCAATGGGGTTCTCAAAGGAGGATAATTTTGAGTAGATACCATGGCTTCCATATCATCAAGGGGTTATCTCATCCACCAGCCTTATTTAGACCAGGCTTCCTCAAACTCGGCTCTCCAGAAGTTCATGGACTTCAGTTTCCAGAAGTCCTGATCAGCAAAGCTGGGAATTGGAAGTCCAAGAACACCTGGAGAGCCAGGTTTGAGGAAGCCTGATATGGATGAAGCCAGGTCTGGATGAAGCAACCTGGAAATCTCAGAAGCCTACACAAGTTTTTGTACACTTTTGCTCAGCCTAATGCAGTTATTAAACCAGTACATACTTTGGAACGTTTTTTTTATCAACCAACACGGGGACTTCTGCATCGGAAGGGTGTAAGCAAGAACAATTTATTCAGGTAGCATGGAATCGAGTGGAAACAGGTCATGTCCAGTATTTGGCATTCCAGGTGCAGCCCCGAATTTTAGAGGACTGTTACTCCCATTTCCACTAAACTCTTCCACCTTCCAGGAGCAGAAGAAGGACCTGTATAGGATGTATATTGTCCAAATGCAGCACCTAGACTGCTTATGTGTTCCTCAGACCATGTATCCAAAATCTACTTTCATGTGCCATTGCTGGCCAGAGATGCTTCATTCATCTGTTGTACTATCCAGGGCAGTTTCATGAATCACAACGTCTGCCTTCGTCATTATCAAGCTGATTTACAGGTTTCTCCTCTGGCCTCATTTATTAGTGCAGCCTTGTATAATTAGGCATACAGCTCGCTGCAGCTGCTTTATTAATACCAAGGCCACGGACAAGTGGTGTCTTGTTCTTGATTGCCTCTTCTTATTCTACGTCTTGCTCAACTTTCCCATAAACTTACAAAGAGCATCTGGCTATAGTTGGCAGGAACAGCTAGCTGTTGTTGTTCAGTCGCATAGTCAATTCCAGCTAGAGGAAGGGTGAATTAGCGAGTTGAATTTGGCCTTCCTTTCCAACCCTGTGCATCTTAATGATTGCTATTACAACTGGTTTTCCTCTCCACGGAAAGATTGAGATGCTCCGTTGGCTGTGGGCTTCCTCTTGATGATAGCCGTTGCCGGCCCATCAGGTAATGTCTTGATGAGGTTCCAGGCTTCGAAGCGACTGAGGCCCTTCATTGGATAGGTATGAATCTGCAGGAGTTCGTCCCCAGGCCGGACAGCAGGACTGCGTTCGGGTGTCGTTCCTAAAAGAAGTCAAGCGGGTTTTATTTTATTATCTACCCATGTGTTGCTAAGGCAAGAGCAAACCTCTTGGACAAGGAGCAAGAAGTTGTTCCCCATAGAACGCATGTGAAATTAAGCCCAGAAGAATTACATCAAATCAACCTGAGAGGGGATTCCATATCTACCTAGGTTTCTAAACCTTGGGTCCCCAGATGTTCTCAGACTTCAATTCCCAGAAACCCAAGTCAGCACATCTGGAAAAGGATGTATAAAACTACCATACATCCTTTCCCAGTCCCACCCCTGTTCCCTCTGCTGTTTCTCCTGAACCAAAGTTAGACTGTAAGGTCACATTCCCTAGAGTCAGATATGACTGGCTTTCAAACAAGGGACACTTTTACTAGTCCACGATATTTTCAAAAATTCCAAACCTACAAGCCACTTTCCGCTGTGCTAAGAGTTCAACCAGGTGTGTCATTGTGTACTTTAATTCTGCTTGGCACACCATAATACAGTGCAACCTCATACAACAATCGCCTCATATAGCAACGAAATCACATAGCAATTAGGTGGGGGGGGGGATGGGATGGTGTCCTGCATAACAATTTTCCCAATGGGAAAAAAATAGTACAACAATTTTTTCAATGGGAAAAACCACTTAGCAAAAAAGAATCGCCGTACAATGCATCCCATAGGGAAAATCGCTATACGATGCACGTATCGTATAGCAATTGTTTTGTACAATAACGAGCCCCATGGAACGGATAAAAATCGTCGTATGGGGTACCACTGTACATGGGTTTGGTTTCATTCAACCTTTTCATGACTATGCATGTATGTCCTTTTGTTGTTTAAGGGTTTTGAGTTTTAACAGGTGTTTCCAAGCTGTTTGCTAGAAGAGGGAGCATTTAAAACACACACATTAGCCACCCAGAGTCGCTTTACAAGTAGGGCAGTATACAAGTCTGATGGTAATGATGTTGATGATGACAATCATCATCATCATCATCATCATCATCATCATCATCATCATCATCATCATCATCATCATCATCATCATCATCATCATCATCATCATCGACCTGAGCTGAAATGTACAAGCAAAACATCCGAGCACGCTTGAACACTGTGGTGTATGCAGTTTAAAGGAGATCAGCGCTCTATTCTTTTGTCACTCTTGACCAACCTTTAAAAATCCTGTTGATGATGATTGGCTTATCACCATGGATCGAGCCTTTCCCACCTTCCAAACTGAACCCTAGACCAGCAGATGTCTTCTCCAGAGTGACTGTGAAGATCTGGTCCTCACCTGCTGAATAAAATACAGTACTGTCAGAGGGAAACAGTTGGAGGGTGAGAATTATAGCTCAGAGACAGAGCATGTGAATGTCATGCAGATGTTCTTAGAGTCAATGGCCAAGGTCTTCAGGAAGAGCTAGGAGAGGCCTATGGTTGAACTTCTACAGTATGTCTGACAGTGAGCGTCTGGTGACTTTCCTTAACTTAGAACTTTTTCATTGACTTTTGCCATGCATTGTCTTTGGACTCCATATCCCAGAATCCTCCATTCCTGGGGTCCCACCTGCCAGACCCACACCTCATTGCAGTGGTTCCCAACAAGAGGTACACAGTAACACAGCCCACTAGTGGACTTCAATTCCCAGAAGCCTAACTCAGTCCATTGGCTGATCAGTGCTTTAGGGAAATGACTTAGGCTTCTGGGAATTGAAGTCCAAAAACCAGCATTTGGGAAACACTGCCTCATTGTATTCACCCAGAGAAAGGCTTGGCTGGAAGGCTTGATAGCCTGACCTCCAACCTAGCTTCCTGTTGGGAAGCTGGATGGTGAAGACTTCCAGTCTGTAGGTGGAGCACCAGAATAGAGAGTTCTGGGGTTTGGAGTCCAAAGAAAATTTCAGTCTGCTTTTCAGACTGAAATCGCAATCATCCTCCACCATTGGGTCCATGCTGTCTGTGACTAATGAACAATTTCCTGCACATCAAGAGGAGCCCAGTTTGGGGGAAGCTAGCTTAGATAATTTGGAGCTTATACCAATGGCTTGACTTGGTGTCGCTTCATATTTGGGGGTAAATGTCGCTCATCGATTGTGCAGAAGGCCCTGGGTTCAACTCCAGATACCTGAAGAAGTTTGGTTGAGCAGCTTCACCAGTTCTGTAGACATCTACTGAGTCCTGCACCCCTAGTGAAAATGTTGCAGAATCAGAGATAACGAGATGTTCAATTCCTCATATGTTGAGCCTTCTAGCGGTTGTTTAGAAAGGGAAGTATGTCTTTCTAGTAACTAAATTTACAAGGGCTGGGTAGCAAAAATGGGACTGAGGTCTGTCCATAGCCCATGTATTCATGTTGCCCAATCCAAACTAGATGAACCAATGGTTTAATTTGGTACAAGTCCCGAACTTTTGCAATGTTGGCTTTCAAATAGTGCTCCTTTTCTGGGAAATCTTGGAAGTTCCTATGAAGTTTTTTTTTTTGTTGAGCTATTCATGAATACTGGCAATTTTGGTGGTCTCTGGGAAACAGTTCCTTCTGTTCTTCTTCCCTTGAGATGTGCATTATAAGCCATCACAAAGTATTGTGTCTACCCAACCTACTCAGAAGATTTCCACCCATCATATCTGTGCCCTACATTTCTGCCATCCGACGGGGCCTTTTTAAAAACTAATGTGGCTTCCTTATATGCATCTACACCTAATTTGTGATTAGCTCTGTGGTATACTAAAAATCTCTATTGCTTCATCATCATTGTTTAAATATACTCACTAGATTCTGCTGAGGTTTCACTTCCTATAGAAGAAGCAGAGGAATCGAGAGACCCACTGTAGCTCCTTTCATTTTCTTGGGGTTTTCTCGTGACAATAACGGCCTGTTTTGGGTGCCGGGCTTTGCGCAGGATCTCCAGGGCTTCGTTGTGGGTGGCACCTTTGAGCGACTTCCCATTGATGGACAAGACTTCATCTCCTTTTTGAATGGTTCCTTCTTGGAATGCTAGCCCACTGGAGAAGACTTTGTGGACCTGTTTTTAAACCCATCCAAAGAAAGAGATGGTTTGTGACTGACGGTTCCAAATTTTTCACATCTTGTAGTCCATACTAAGCATTTTGCATTTCTACAACTACTGTATTTCCATAACTCTCTACACCAGGTTTTCTCAACCTTGGGACCCCAGATGTTCTTGGGCTTCAATTTCCAGAAGCCCTGATCAGCAGGTGTGCCTACTTGGGTTTCTGGGAACTAAAGTCCAAGAACATCTGGGGTCCCAAGGTTGAAAACCCTTGCTCTACACCATAGAGATTCATTCTAGCCCCAATCATTAGCTGATCTACAGTTTCCCCAGAAGACTGAAAATTGACTCCTTTACAGACAGATTATCTCAATGTGCCTTTTCATGAAAAGGGTGCTCCATCTGTCTCGGGTAATAATAAGTTTGTGTCAGAAATTATTCTGGGTTGAAAGGATTTCTGCTGGAGGAACTCTGTTCAAGGGTCACTCAAATGAGGCTCCTTTCATGTCCCCAAGATCTTTTTCCCACTGAGGTGGTCCTTATTTATCTACTTGCAATTTCTTGCTTTTGAACTCTGGTAGGCCACCTATCTTATTGGCATATCTCCATGGATGGAGCCTTTCCCACCTTCCAAACTGAACTGTAGACCAGCAGATGTCTTCTCCTGAGTGACTGTGAAAATGAACATGCAGTACTGTCAATGGGGAATGGTTGGATGGTGAGAACTTTAGCTCAGTTAGTGAGCATGTGAACTTCATGCAGAAGTCCTCAGGGCCAATATCCAAGGTCTACAGGCAGAGCTAGGAGAGACCTGTGGTTGAATTTCTGCACAACCTCTTACAGTGAACCTCATGGAGACCCTGGAAGCAACATGGAAGTGGGAGTTGAGGAGACAGAGGCAGGTGAGGCATACCCAAAAAATGGGGCAGAGGGATTACAGGTTAGCCTCAAATTGCATCAGCTGATGAACTAGACCCCAGCCCTGGGCTGGAGTGTCTGGAGACCCAGTGAATGGAACTAAAGCTTTGCTTGACTGAAGGCAATGAGGGGACAGTGGGCTTAATTAAGATCCCTTGTGGATTGTCAGAATGGGAAGATTCAGGTTTCCAACCACATTTTGTTCCCCATTCCCCTTCTCTAATAAAGACAAGTTCCAGTGGCAACTAGGTTCTGCAGTTAATGGATTCTTTGACTGGGGAAACTCTTCTAACCTTAGGTGGGGTGACAGGAGTCACAGTTTCATTGTGGAGAGGAAAATGTCGAAATATTCATTGCACCTGTAGGGTAAACCCACTGAAACCAATGGAATGGTTCTCAACTAAAGTCCCATTACTATCATTCAATTGACTTGGAGTCTTCTGGGTCCAGTCTCCTCTCTTTCTCCAATGAGAAGGCTACAAGGAGAGGAACAGTTCATTGTTACCTGGAATTTGGTTGTTTACAGACACTTTTTGAAATTAAGCCACTTAGGTGGCCATAGCCCCTGCCTTCTTGGGGGGAGGAGAGAATAAAGAATAGAAATATTCACCATTACAGCCTTGTTCTCTAGGTCAACTCCACCGGCTAAGCTGAATCCGAGACCAGCGCCTTCTTCTTTGTGAAGAATCGTAACGTGAATGTCACTCAATTGCTGTGCAAAAGACGGGAAATTAAAAGGGTTTTGTCCATGTGGAGGGAGGACACGTCAGCACATGGGGAAGGGAAAGACGTGAAATGGGGAAAGGAAATTTGACAGCAGCTGTTTGACACACCATTGCAACACTGTGATTGCAACAAGCATTGGGCAATCTGTTTTCTGTCCTACTGTTAGAAGAGGCAACGGTCTTATGCACCATTGGCAGTAGGTCACCTTGCTCTCCATCTTTAGGCCTTGATGAATGACAACGTCACTCAAGCTGGGATAGGCAGATTTAACACATGATGGAGATAAGTCTTTGCCTAGATTGGGGGTCAGCAAACTTGGCTCTCCAGGTGTTCTTGGACTTCAATTACCAGAAGGCCAAGTCAGCACTTCTGCCGAACAATGTGCCGTATAGCTTATTATACCATACCCAGAAGTTGGAAACATTACTAACTTCATGAGTTCCAGACCAGGGGTCTGGAAACTTGGTTCTTCAAATGTTCTTGGACTTCAATTACTAGAAGCCCAAGTCAGCACACCTGCTGATCAGGGCTTCTGGGAAATGAAGTCCAAGAACATCTGGATAGCCAAGTTTGCAGGTCCCTGAAGTAGATCAAGTATAAGAAGCGAGTTTAAATTATGGAGATCCACCATTGGTTGAAGATTAAAATCAGAAGGCCCAGAAAGGGAAGAAATGCAAACATTTCAAGTAGGAGAAAATACATTCAGACAATTCTTATAAAATGCTCAGAAAAAATCTGCATAATGATGCAGACCACTCTGCCTAAATCAGCTTATCTCTGTCCATGCCAAGGGAGAAATCGGGATTGTCCAAGCACCCTCTGTACCTTCAACGTGGCTTCATCTAAAGACTTCACCTCTTCCATCAGCTTCTCCAGTTCTTCAGAGGTCAGCAACGAAATGACAGCTTGTCCCGAGACGCCCATGCCCTGGGAGGCGCAGCGTTTCTGCTTGTCTTCCTCTTTCTCGTGGCCTGACCGGCTCGAACTGTAGTCCTTCAGCTCTGAAAGGCTGGCCAGTTTGGGAACAGGAAGTGAGAATCGCTGAAGTTCATGACCCATGCTGTTTTGTGAACTAGGGCAGACGATGACAAGCTATTTTGGAGCCTCTGGGGAAGCTGGTTTGGGAGTTAGAGGCTGAGCAACCCTGTTCAAGGCCAGTGGGTTATATTGACCATTCAAGTGTCATTTTACTTAGAATCAGTGTCTCGGTGCTCCTTCCACCAATAGACTCCTTTCCTCACTAAGCAGCTTGTAAGGAAATAGCATCCTTTAGGAGAGCCTCAAAGATTATTTGCTCATGGGACTCTCTTTAGTGTTTTTTATTGGGCTGCTGGGTGCAATTTGCTTTGGTTCGTCATTCTTCTTAATTGCAAGGTACTCTGCCTAGAGTCAACTGCTAGTCACAAGTAGAGTAGGCTCATTGATTCAGTAAGTTTTACTGAAGTGTCACGGTTCCATTCGGCAATAGAGTTGGCTTTTGGACTTCAGTTCCCAGAAGCTTAAGTCAATCTCCCAAAGCACTGATCAGCCAAAGTGCTGGCTTTGGCTTCTGGGAATTAAAGTCTCCCTGTGGGGTGTGGGCCCCACTTTTTGCCACCCAACAGCCATGGTGACAGCCCCTTTATTTTGTTTATTTTGCTCCCAACAAGTCAGCACTGCGTCAGATACAGCACAAATCTTAAAGGACATCTCAATGTTTTTAGAATTTTCAAAGATGAAAATAGAGGAGGGGGCTTCTTTGCCATCCCTTTTGATGGCACAACTCAAGTGATATTTTAATGGCACAATGTCAGAAGATCGTCACCACAGAGAACGTCGCCCACAGCTATTTTTGGGAGCGGATTAACCAACTATACAGACTAAATGGGTTAATCAAAAGTGTAATACTCTTTAGTCTAGTCTAGTCTAGAAAATGGCAGCCTAAAATCTATCTCATCCTGTTGCAAAACAGATTGCAAAGCACATTTTACTTCCGCTGCCGGTGGGAGGAACCAAGTGACTGACCTGGTGAACCATATGACTAGCCCACTGAACCACGTGACCGGCCCATGGCCCAAAAGGTTTGGGCACCCCGGTCTAAGAGGACTCCCAAGCGCACTAAGTAAATGGAGCCAGAAGTATCATTGTTAGTGGTAACGGATGTGGTTGACAGAAAACAGGACGGAGGAAGCCACACCAAAAGCAACCCAGATAGAGGGCTCTATGCCCATTGTCAAACCACCCTCTGATTCAAGGTCTACTTTGCTGTTGTTTTTAAGTTGTGTGGTTCATGACTTCTTATTGATGACACACAAGAGTAGCAGCAGCAGCCATACGGGGTCAGGGGCATCCCTATTCAGATTATGTGTCAATCTGGCTATGAGTGATCTCTGTGCTAACCTGTAAAGCAAGAGGACGCAGCAAAAGTTGCTAATCTTGATCCTCTTACCTGAGTGAAAAGCCATTCTCTGGAGAATGCGTCTCATCGGCGTGAGAGACAGCAGTCCCGTTTTCTTCTGTGGAGGACTTTGGTGGTCCACCCAATGATCTCCATGGGTTCTTCCCCAAATCCAGGGGAGACGGAGGGAGGGAACACAAGGATTTCATTAAAGCAGAGGAGAAGTGGTGACTTAGGCAGTCAATCTTGCTGTATTTGTCTTCGCCAGTTTTCTGCATCTCACCAAACTGGGCCGAGGTCAGGGGAAGGCTCCGGGCTCTCTGGCCTGGAGGCTTTGCAACTTGTGGCAAACTGGATCCTGTGCTTTTCAGTGGTAGCAAGTCCAAAGCAGTACCACCGGGAGATGTTGTCTTTGGATGTGGAATGCCATGTTCCAGTCCTGAGCAGCAAGATGACTCTACCCTACTTGCATCTAGGTGGAGCTGAAGATGGGCACCTTTAGACCTGTGCTCATCAGAACCACAATGGGACGGAACATGGCTGGCATCAACCGGAGCAAACATGGGCTCCCTCTTGCCAAGAGAAGCTTCCTTCTGGACTGACAGCTTTGGACTAAGCTTCCTGCTCCCTTTTTCTGGAGACTGAGGAGTGCCCAAACTCTCAAATGAGCTTATCCTTTGCTTTATTGATGACCCTCTAGATGGCGCTCGAAGTAGCTTAGAAGCAGAGCCCAGTTCATTGTCAGACATGCTTTGACAGTGGTCTTTGGTGCTTTTCTTGAGAGCGGATCCATCTGAAGCTCCGATCTTCAAGCCTTTTAGACTTTGGCGAAACCAAGCTGGTTTGGGCGCTACCGGTGGACCTTTCTTCAAGGAGTCACCTTCGTCAGATGACCTGGGCGCTTTTGAGTCAAGCTCCTCTGTATCTGAATGCTGCAGACCTGTTGTGGAGGTAGGGTGGCCTTCACTGGCATCGATGCCAGGGTGCAGGCTCAAGTGGCAGCTGACCTCTGACATGCTGGGGTTGAACAAGCTTTTGATGCAGTCAGAAATTCTCACCCAAGGGTCTTCTGTTGTAGGTTCAAGACTATAATCTACCCTGGCTTGTCTTCTGAGTGCAGGCCGTTGGGTGGGGGAGAGGACCTTCCCTAAAATTGAACAAATATGTATAACATCAGTAAATGCAAGCAACAAATGATACACTTTCTCCACAAACTGATTTCAGCGCAAGTTTCTCCTGTGCAACACAGGTCTACTCAAAAATCCCATTGATCTCTACAGTGTGGGTGTCTAGAAAGGAATTATTAGTCCTGAGGAACATTCCTTCGATGATCAACCACCACCCACCTGAAGCTGAAATTCCGATCTCAGAGTAGGTCAGTAATTCTGCTACAGGGATTACTCCCGAGGAGCTCAGGTCAGTGCATACCTTGGTTACCTTTCCTTTCTCGATCTGCTGCTCTGAAGGATCCGTTCGGTTCTCGTGTTGCTCGTGGCGCTAAAGAGCTCGCCAAGGCACCGTGCGTTACGACGGCCTGGCTTCCCTGCCGGAGCAGGTCTTCTGCTTCCTGTAGCATAAACAGGAAACACAAGTGTGACAAAATGTGGTTGCACAAACCTGCGTCTCCTGCACCCAACTGTTCTCTCTTGCCTTGCTTAGAACAGCAAAATATTCATGGGGATGCAAGACTAGACGATGGCAAACTGAGGGGAAAGAGTTTCATTTCATTCCGTGCCTTCTTTGAGTCTCAAGGCTTGAAGTTCAAGAGTTTGAAATTTGGATTTTGTTTGCACATGCAAAACTTTAACTGAATGAGTGGAGTATCAAGTAGCATGTGTGAGCTATCACAAATGTGAAACCCACATCTAACATGTATCTATATTCTCACAGGCGATACTCTCCAGAGAAATCAACTAGGAAAACCTCTATGAAACCTCAAAGACAAGAGAGATCAGGTTATGTAAAGACATGTATGGATCTTTCCATGAAGAAGAAATTCATTATTCTTTCTTCAGTACTGTAAAGACACAGAATGAACAATTTGACAACACAACAACTTGAGCTACTCCCAATGAACCGAATAACTTGCCTGCCTCCCAACGAACGGAACTACCCCTCCTATTAGGAATAGCCAACAGGGTCCAATGGTTAGAGATCATGTCATCCAAAGGGACTGCAGTGGCTTAGTGTTTAAGATGCTGAACTTGATGACTGGAAGGTCGACAGGTCAGCAGTTCAAGACCCAGGTTCTGCACAACAGATTGAGTGCCCGTCTCTGTCCCCTAGCTCCTGCTAACCTAGTAGTTCAAAAGCAAGAAACTGGGTAAAGGTAAAGGTTTCCCTTGCTCGAAAGCCAACTCTAGGGTTCAGTGCTCATCCCTGTTTCAAAGAAATTTCTGTTCGCAAGAAATTGCAAGGAGATAAATAGGGACCACTTCGGTGGGAAAAGATCTTGGAGACATGAAAGGAGCCTCATTCGGGTATCCCCTGAATGGAGTTTCTCCAGCAAAAATCCTTTCAACCCAGACAGCACCTTTGTGTGCTTCTGACATGGTAAAAAAATGTCATCCAAAATAAGTAGAGCATCAGATTGCTTGTAAATTCTAGAACTTCTTGAAGTTAATAATGAACAGAATAACTATGCGGATAAAGGAGAATGAGGCTATAGCGCTCACTCCATCCCAGTGACTTCTTTCCCAAAAAAGGACTTCCACAAAATTGGTGTGTGTGTTATGCTTCCCCTCCAGTTATGATTGAAGGGGGGAATGATTTTGAAACAACCTAAAGATTTTATCTCCTTTGGTGACCAATATTATTGATTTTATTGTGAACCGGCCAGAATGGCAGTCTGGTTAGATGGATGGTTTAGAAATGGAAGCAATAAACAATGAATAAATAAATTATAAATAACGGACACCTCAAGTATTTAATTATAGTTAACCCTTCTGCATTTGGCAAAGTTGAGTTCTTTCTTACAAGCTTCTGCTATTTTTTGTTTCGCTTGCTTTTCATATATGCCTCTTGGTACTTTCCATTTCTAAGTTCTCATTTGAACTGTTTGGTTCCTTTTTTTAATCATTTGCTTTCGGTTTTGTACCCATCTGGAAACTTTCCAGACTTGTGCAATTGTAAACTATACAAAATGATTGAAGTGCTACATGATGGGGTGAGCTCCTGTCGTCTGTCCCAGCTCCTGCCAGCCTGCTGGTCTGAGACTGCCGTCATTGAGCAGGGATTTGACATGTTGGCCTTGCAAGACGTTACCTGTTTTACCTGAGTATTTGAAGAAGGAGAACCCCCATCCCTTTGTCCACTGGAGCCTTCTTTCACTTCTCTGCTGCTCTGCTCATGGTCAGCACAATCTTGTTTGAAATATTTTCTCGGTGGAGGTTTGGGCTTGGACGACCGAGGCTTTCTTACCAGGATCTCTGCTGACCTCTTGGTGTGAGTTTGGGAGAGCTGGGTAGCCTCTTTAAGGGTCGGCGGGGAGGCGTCTTTCTCCAGACTTATTCTGGAAGAAGAAAACAATGATCCAGGCTGCCTGGTAATGGGTACGTCCATACTGTGCCCTTTTGCTTTCAAATCAGTCAACTGGTAAGTGAGGTTGTTTCCACAGGACAACCTAGGGTTGTAACTGCTGTCGCTGCTGGAACGAATCATTTGTTTTTGGGTACGGTGGTTGCCGTGAGCTGAACGCCTCTCAGAATACTTTTCACACGGCGGTTTCTTATGCCAATTGTTCTCCAGGTTTTTGACACCTATGTTTAAAGAAACAAATATTGCAAGCATGAAGGAATGAAGGATAGCAACAAAGAGGCTGTCCCTTACCAATTATTTCAACCAGATGTGCTCCCAAATGGGCTGGAAGTAATTTATTACTAGAGACAGGATTTTTGGACTTCATCAACTGCAAATCTGATGTATGGCACCCCTAGCAGGGTTCTTAAAAGTGTGTGAGATGTGCCATTCCCCGGAAACTCTTGTGAGTTTTTACAACCAAGTAGAGACTTGAACACAGGTCTCCTAAATCCGAGACATCACTTTATTAACAACCTCACACTGGGTCAAGAACATCAGCTAAAGTGTCTCCAAGGCAGAGTAACAGTAAGCCCTGTGGTATCATTCCATAAGATTCTTCTTTTGGTCTTAATCAACATGTCAAAATCTAAATTTCCAGGATTCTTTTGGGTTTCCTTACCTTCTGTACTCCATTGGTATCTCTCTCGTTCCATAGCTTGTGCAATAGCCTCTCTTAGCTGTTGTTCAGAGACCTACAAAATGTCACAGGTAGCCATATCATGGTAGGAAAGTGCCAGGTGTAGTAAAAGACTGGTGTTATATTCCCCTTTCTATCACAAAGTAGTATCTGATCACACATTCAATTCTTCTTGGTTTGGTTTGGTTTGGTTTGGTTTGGGTTGGGTTGGGTTGGGTTGGGTTGGGTTTGGCTTGGCTTGGCTTGGCTTGGCTTGGCTTGGCTTGGCTTGGCTTGGCTTGGCTTGGAATGGTTGGCTTCTGAAATCTAATGGAAATCTATCTGAAAAGGAACTTATCTCATTAACCAGTGACAGCCTCTAAGGCTGATCTGTCAACCCTAGGGTTGCCATATGTCCTGGAAAACCAGGATTGTCCTGGATTCAAGGTCAGAAAAATTGTCCTGGATGGTTTAATTAAAATCTTGCTAAAGTCCGGGATTTTTGAACTCTTGCCATCAAACAAGAATGGTTTGGGACACATCTGGCTTTCCTCTCCTCTCCTCTCTTTCCTAGCCTTCCCCTCCCACCATTGCAGCTCTCATGATAAAGTGTAGCTTCAGAGCCGGAGAGGAAAAAGTGGGAAGGTGACTTAAAGAGGGACTTTGCAGGGCTTCGTGTGGGGTCAATGAAACGTCCTCCTGATGGCACGGGAGGAAGGAAAGGCAGCTAGCATGGAGTGCCCTAACACCGGGGTGGCTCCCACATCTCAATGGACATGCCATAAAAGGAACCTTTGCATGCTTTGCATATCAAGTTGGAAGTGCCAGCTCTGTCCCGACCAGCTCCTAACTTGGTAATACACATGTTAAAGCGGACCGGTTCCTTAAAGTAGCTTGTGCTTCTGCACAATATTGCATGAAAGATATAACTTTTTTTCTGGGATTTCTTTTCATTTTTGGAATGGATTTCTTTTAAAAAAAATAACAAAGGAAAGGGACTAATAAGAAATGAAGAATAACTACAATCATGTATATCATTGGCTGCAGTGACCTAGTGATTAAGACGCTGAACTTGACACTGATATATTTAATTTGAAAGTGTTTTATAGCTGTCATTATATCATGTTTTTTTAAAAAGCTATTTTGTAGATAACCCACCCATTTTGTCAAATATCTTTCTCTCCCAGTTTTGTGGGAGAGAATTATGGCAACCCACATTTCCCTTGCTTGTCCAGCTGTGAGCATTATGAACATGCTCAGTACTTTCTAGGAACAAGAAACTACACTGCCTGTCTTGTATGAGGATAGACAGTGTTGAGTTGAGAACATAAGTTGAAAATGTCAGAGATGGTGAAGTACAACCAGTGGTGGGCAGCAACAAATTTCACTACCACACCATGGGCGGAGCCTACGTCACAGGCGAAACCTACGTCGTGGGCGATCAAGTCATGCCTGCCATATGGCCATGTATACATCTGCAAACACAGGCAGCACTGGCTCTTTGGCTGTAAATGGAGATGAGCACTGCACTCTAGAGTCAGATATGACTGGCTTTTGAGCAAGGGAGATCTTGAACCATTTGCAGGGACAAAACCTGATGAGGTTGGGCAGGGAGGTGGGCGTGACCATCCAATTTCGCCACCCTCCTGCCCAGAGGCCACCCAAATTTGCTCCCCACCCTCTCCCAAGGGGTGCAAACCTGTTGCTGCCCACCACTGGGTGCAACAGTGCATTAACTAAGGATACATGTTGTCTGTAGGGAGATGCATAATCAGAAAAGAGTTTGTTTGTTTGCTTGCTTGCTTGCTTGCTTGCTTGCTTGCTTGCTTGCTTGCTTGCTTGCTTGCTTGTTTGCTTGTTTCACTGCCCCATCACCAGGGTGACTCTGGGCAGCTTACAAGAGTTCACCAAAATTCAACCCAGGACCTCCCAGACTCTGATTTTCACATTTTAACATTTAAAGGAAATAAAACCATTTTAAACTGCAGCTCAATGGATGGATGGGATTTTGCTTTGTCCGCAAAGTCTTCCAGACTCTTGGGCCACTCTACTGGCTTGGCCTGAGGCATTTGCCTGACTTAACTCTTGAATGTTGATACTCATACATGGTCAAAATGTGGAAGCTTTGTACAGTTTGGGCATTACCTGTGGATCAGGGTGACGGCTGATGATAATCTGTACAGAGCCAGGGTTACAGTGGCTTAGAATCGCATGGACTTCGTTAAGGGTCATGTTTTGAACCGACGCCTCATTGATTTCTACGATTTCATCTCCACACCTTTTGTTTTAATAATAATAATCATAAAAAAATAGAAGGATAAAAATGAGACATATTTTAATCTGGAAGATGTTCCATTCATCTGAAACTGTTTTAGGGCTGGGAGGAAAAAAATCCATGTTTCCTGCTTCTGAATTATTTTTTAAGCCTCAAGTTCTTCCCACCACATTTACGAAGAAATTTGTGAATGTCAATACATTCTTCAAGGACCAGCAGAAATGAAATTGAATGGAATGAAAATCAGCAGCTTGTCCCACCACCGAGAACATTTGCCTGCATTTGTTGTAGGTATCAGCAGTGTAAATGTTAAGAGGGAAGACCCTTGCAGCAAAAATAAAGGAAGCAATTCTAATTCAGGAGTAACATGATTGAATAGACAGGTTTCCCTCTCATAATGCAGGCAATACATTCTGAGACCTACTGTAAATTCCTGAAACCACAGATAACAGCAAACCCTATATTTTACATTGCAGATAATGGCCTCTAGTGGCCATCTCTGGTAGTGCACCATAGAAATAACATATCCTATATTTCAAACCATCATATTGGGCCCAATGGCAAAATGAGCGTAGAAGGAACTATGACTACCAATAGTCATGGAGGCGGAAAAGGCCATGCCAGATGGACTGGCTATGAAGGCGCACCTTGTCCAGATCCTCAAGGCTGTGGCAGTCCATTGCAGTCTCGGTGTTTAATCCTGCATGTCTCATTTCATACATGCCGCAGGAGATGGCTCCGTGATCCTAGTGTGTAGGTCACTTCATGGTGAGCTGGGATCCACCTTAAACAAATTCATGCCAGTGGCATTTTTGCTGCTTAAGTTAAAATTGCATTCTCGGATCCGAGTTACGTTACATCTCCAAACTCTTAAGTTCTAAAGACTCAAAGCCCTGAGCCTTCCTGGGTGGGTGACTCCTATTGGTGATTTACACTTGTGTAAGGGAAATCCCACAAATTGTTGCAGCAGCTTGCTGGCCATTGACAAGGTGATGGAGGCAATTTTGCTTTCCAAATCTCAAGTTCCTGGCATCCCGGAAAAAAATTGTCAGATTTGGAAATTCACGTCCAACAGGAGAAGAAACTGAATTTCCGCCCATTTGGGGAATTTTCAGTTTTTAAAGGCAATTAGGATCTGCAGCGTAGAGGAAACAACAGCATCTGTGAAGTCATGGAGCACCTGAGAGACATCTGTAAGTCATTCGAAAATAAGTGCTCTTTTCAGGACATGCTCTCATGAACCTGCTGTGGGTTTTATGTACACTTTTGTGATTTCATTAAATTTGCTGCTGACACTCTTTCAACAGGAAACAGGCCGGTGAAACCTCATTTAGCAGCTGCCTTTCAGCTACCAGCCTTTCCTTCCTGTTTGCTTCATCCAGCCACTCGCTTTGATGATGAATGCTGCTCAGAAAGCTCAACACAGCATGAGTCCTTCCAGGCGCATGCAACCCTGATTTATTTATCTAATTCTTCATGTGTATTTTCCACCAAGAAGTTCAGCATAGCGTAGATGTCTCTCTATCCCACTGATGGTGAACCTTGGCACACCAGTTGTTCTTGAACTTCAATTATCAGAAAGCCAAGTCAGCACTCCTGCTGAGCAGGGCTTCTGGGAAATGAAGTTCAAGAACACCTGGAGTGCCAAGGGTCACCATCACTGCTCTATCCTCTCTCAGATGCTGCAAATCCAGAAGTCAGCTTGAACAGAAGATTGCACCGAGATGGAGAAAGATGTTCTGAGAGTTGACCTTGGTCAACAAGAGGACACCAGCATCATCTCACTTGACATACCTGAGCCTCCCATCCATATGAGCTCCAGAACCTGGAGAAAGGGCATGGATGAAGATTCCTGAAATGCCCTGGAAATAAGGGATGCTGCATAATCCAATGCCTAAGCCCACACCAGCCTCTGGGGAGGAAAAATGAAGACAGACAAGGAGAAAAAATAGCCATAAATTAAAAATCTTAAAATCTGCTCAACCAGATGCAAATTTTGAAAACTGGATATGTTTCTTTCCTTTCTGTTTCAATATTCAGGTCATTTCCCCCAGTAACTGTACAGTAAACGTTGTAAAACATTTTTTAATTGCTGTACACCTGCCCAGAGTGTGGAAAATAACCCAGATGGGTGGTATATAAATATAAGAAATACATAAAATACATTGAAACCTCTTTCAGTTGACATGAGGCATCAAGGCTGAAGGATAGAATTAGCATACCTGCCCATGCTTGGCTTCACTTTTCCCATTGTTCAGTCACCAGATCCCTCTGCTGGTTGATCGCATACATTGTAAATGTGTGTGTTTCAACAGTTATACCAGTTAACATTTTGTCTTTCCTCATTAGTCAAAGAGGATACACACATGAACACACTCTCCATGTAGTAGAAATCATAGGAGTAGAATCAGCCTATATGTATATTAACACTTGCTTTCTTCTATTTTTAATACAATCTCTCCATGATAACACCACTATCAAAGTAAAGTGTAATGCTCAAGGTCACCTTTCAAATACCATTAGAACACTGAGGGGAGTCAGACAGGGTTGTGCGCTTTCACCCACCCTGTTCAATATTTACATCAATGACATAGTAGAACATTTACAACACAGAGATATCCATCCACTTAAACTAGCTAGTAAGCATATATCATTACTGCTATATGCAGATGATGCTGTGTTGTTATCAAGAACTCCCATCGGGATGTGCAGGGCCTTGTGTTCTTTGTCCACTTATTACCAACTGAATCAGTTGCAGGTCAGTTACTCAAAAACAAAGATAATGGTTTTTGCTAATAATCCCAAATCATATGTCTGACACTTAAATTATCAGCACATAGAACAGGTTCAACACTACAAATATTTTGGAGTGATTTTCCAATTTAATGGTCACAGAAATTCCCACATTGCACACATAGCAATGAATGCCCAGGAGTAATTTATTTATTTATTTATTTATTTATTCATATTTATATTGCAGCCCACTCACTGAGGCGACTCAGGGCGGCTTACAGTCAAAACAACAACAGTACAATAAAAAATATAAAATATTATCCAGAAATTTTACTGGAAAAAGGGCAGGCACAATATTGTGGCAGCTTTTAAGGTTTATCTGGCAAAACCTCTCACACAGATGTCATATGGGGCTCCATTTTGAAGGGGAACTAACATCGCCAACTTAGAGAAAATCCAATCAAAATTCTTGAGAGCTATACTTCAGATAACACCTAGTATTTCTAATGCTGCAGCCAGGCTGGAAACTGGAATGCATACTGTTTAGTCCAGGTTATGAATATGTTTGTTGATGTACTGACTAAAATTGTTATTTTGCCCAAATGGACTATTGAAATTCATGTTGTCAGATACCACAGCAGCTTCGTGGATATTTATTCTCGAAGGAAAACTGGCTTCATATGGTCTCTCAAAGCAGTTTGTTGTTTCTCTAGGTTCTGCTCGAGCAAAAGAGACAATATAACAAAGGATATTGGATATCCATCAGCAATACGATTTAAATAAAATAAATAGTCCACTCTTTGAAATGCCCCCACCTAATAATATGAGGCCCTTAACTTACTTATCCAGCTTAAGTAACCCAGAGCATAGGAAGGAGATCATACACTCTTTTGCATTTTAGCATGTTACCATCAGTATTCAGAAAGGGATTATTTAAGAAAATTCCTGTTGAGGAACATTTATGTATCTGTCAGGCTGGGACATCTGAACATGTGTTCCTAGAATGCCAATTTTATGACAACCTTAGATGTGACCTCATTGCTGCCTTCCCTCAGATTGAGTCAAATAACCATATGTTTAAAGACATAATCTCAGATAGAGCAACTGACCTGATGGCCGCTGTTGCCAGATTTGCCTGGAGGGCTACCAGGGTACGTAGCAATAGGGAGAACCAACTACAGTGGGGACAGGTTAAAAACCAACAATAACGATTTTTGTTTTGCATTAGTAATTCTACTCATTTAATTATATCCTACTCATTTAATTATATCCACTATGTGCACTTATATATAGACATTTTTATTCTTATTTTATAATGGTAACTGTAACTTTTAAACTGCTTTATGTGTTGTTTTATTCTTTTAAAACCAGATACCTGTCCAAAATGTAGCATAAATTTAATTTTTTTTGTTTTAATTCAAACGAATGTGTTTGTGGGGGTGCATTTTGACAGTATTTCATGCACTTAAACCCTTTTTACTGCACTGTTCATCAATCGCAATAAAGTTTGATTGATTGATTAATCAAAGGCAATGATAGGTAGGTTGGTAGGGATGAACTTCCTGATGGATGGATGGATGGATGGATGGATGGATGGATGAGTCAATCTATTGATCTATTGATTTTGTCAGTTTTAGGCTTTATCAGCTTAGATAGAGAGGGAGAGAAGAAAGTATATAAATATAAAGAAAATCAACTAGTTGCCTTTGAATAAGGAGGGAAAAATTTGTTAAAGCAAATTACCTCTGTATATGTAGCTTCTTGGAGGCCCCCTTCGAACTAGAATAATAACTAATTACTTTTCAAAGAAACTTTCCAAACTGTGCAATGGAGGCAACAAAGAACATAGACTTGCTTTTGAAAACAAAGGAGAACGTCTGCTAATCTTCCATGGAAGCTGGGAGATGTCAGCTCTGCTCTTCAGCACACGGTTACTCTTTAGCGTTTACCTTTCTTCAAGAAGACCTCTATGATGACTCTGTCCTTGGGGTTGGTGGCATTTGAGTGGAAAGGTGCCCCCTCCAAACCGAAGGATCCTTCCTCCCTGGGGAGACACGTGCCGGCACTCAGTGAGCGGCGAAGACGGGAAGATAAATAGGGAGCAGTAGAATGTGGACTGTTGAGACTTGTTCGGACTGTGAGTGTGAGGAGACCTTTCTTGGCCTGCAAAAGACATGGAAACATCACAAACTGGGCTCAATGGTATCCAGTGTTGGTGAATACTGTGTGTTCAAAAAGGGCCTTGAACAAAAATATCACCGATAGATGTGGGGATGTTGGCATGGGCTAATGTGATCACTTATGCATTAATGAGCTAAAAGGATACAACTTATTTGCATTTCAATGTTGACATTTTCATTTATAATTATCTCAAGTGGCCTTTGTGTGTTATAATAATAATAATTTTGTATCAGAAATTATTCCGGGTTGAGAGGATTTTTGCTGGAGAAACTCTGCTTAGGGGACGCTTGAATGAAGTTCCTTTCATGTCCTCAAGGCAGTTGCTCAATCTGTCATGCAGTACCTGAGTCTTGAGCTGCTGACTTGCTGGCCTTCCAGGTAACAAGTTGAGCTTCTTAACCACTGAGCACCACAGCTGTATGTTGATCAGTTGTGTGTTGATCAGTTGCTTTGAACTCATGGAGTTTCCTTGGTATATGAGATCTTCTAGGATTGGCATTGACCCCTCCCAATGGGGGTTCCCATGGTTGAGTGGGAGTTTGAACCCATGTCTCTTGAGCCCTAGTCTGACATCTATCCATTACACCAGAAGAGTAGCGTGCCTTGGCGGGGCCCTGTATAAAAATTTGTTTGGGGGCCCTTAGGAAGGGTAAAGATTTGTTTTGCTTACGCACGTTGGGGGGCCCCGTGGCCCGGGGGCCCCGTATAATTGATACGGCAGATACGGCGGTAGCTACGCCTCTGCATTACACCTCCTTCTCCAAGTCACATTAACTATCCTGCAATTAAATAACTCAACAGGATGAAGGCAGAAAACACCTCCACCACTGGATTTCACTCTTTGGACCTTCACAGCTCAACTCCCAAATCCAAGCTTCTGAGATATGGTTTGCCACTTCTCAGAGTCCTCCCCCTAATTTCGGACAACATAATGAACTTAATTCAAATCCACTTCTGGAGAAACTCAAATGCAAAAATACCATCCGTTTCTGTGTTGTTGTTTTTAAGGAGATTGCAAATTGCCCTCTTTACATGAGCAGATTTCCAACCGAATTGAGAGCTCGCTTCATTTTAACACATGGGTTACCCTCATGGCTTCACCTTGAATTTCTGCAGAGCTTCGTAGTGGGTGAGCCCGTGCATCAATTCTCCATTGAGTTCCAGGATTTCATCTCCTGTGTGATCAAGACAAATAACTGCAAGTAAAAACTAGAAGGAGTTTGTCTAGTGGTGGGATTCAAACATTCAATTTTTTTACTACCTATTTTGTGGGCATGGTACGGTGGACGTGGCCAGGGGGAAAGCCCTGTGTCGCACCTGAATTAGGACTACAGTATTTTATTTCAAAACTTGGATGGGCGAGGCCAGCCAGAATTTCTGCTACCGGTTCTGGTGAACTGGGGCAAACCTGCTGAATCCCACCACTCACTCTAACCAAGTTATCATGCTATGACAATAGAGTAGACCAGTGATGGTGAACCTCAGCACTCCAGCTATTCTTGGACATCAATTACCAGAAGCCCTAGATCAGCAGGAGTGCTGGCTTGGGCTTCTGGGAATTGAAGGCCAAAAACACCTGGAGTAACAAGGTTTGCCATCACAGCAGTAGACCATACTGCCAACAACTCAGTGATGACTACTGAAAGGCCACTGCGTTATATTCTCAGGACATTCTTCATGTCTGACTGCCATGAGGATCGCCTACATTCAGATTTGGATACGACAGAAAAAGAAAAACTGGAGGTACCAGTTGTTGGCTACATATATACATCTACGAGGCCAGGCTCTCCCACCTTCTTGCAGTCTTCCATCTGCAGCTGCAGCTCCGCCAGGAAAGATCGTCTTTACGTATATCCCGATGGGGCCATAAATGCTGTCTTTACCCCCAACGATACTGAAACCCAGACCCTAAGGAGAAGGAACAGAGATGGGGCATTGGGCCAGTGTCTGCATTTGCCTCTGCTTTTCTCCTGTTTTAACACTTAATCATTAACAAAAGTCTCACTGGGGACTTTAACAAAGGTTTCAGTCCTGCAATCCAAATCCCATCAAGGATGGGATCTGACAGCAAGAAAGGATAACATCTGATCATGCTGTAAAGGATTGATTTTGCTGGGAGGGAATCTCCCTTAAGAGCAACCCTTTCATGCATTCAAGAATCACTCCCGACCCAGTTTGGAAACAGAGTAGGATTATTAAGCTAAATTCTGTGCTTTATGTAGGACAGAGAAGACAATCTTTGAGCACAAGAGGTAATGGACATAAATCAGACATCTGGAATGGCAACATAGAGAAACCTGTTTTAAACCATTTCAGTCTACCTGGACCTGACAGTTGCAATTCTGGAACAGAGAAATTACAAGACAAGGATCCAGAGAGAGAGACAACAGAAATGAAATACAGTAATACCTCTAACGCTAAGACTTGGTTCCACAAGTCTTGGTGTTATCCGATTTTTAGTGTTATCTGATGCATGTTAAAATCCTATGGGATGGATCGGATAACGTTAAAGCTCTATAGAGATACATTGTAACCGCACAGGCTTTAGCGGTTGTTATCCAATCCATCCCATAGGACATTAATGTTATTCAATCCAATTCTCCTCTCCAGATTACTTAATGTTATGCGATTTTAGCATTATCCGAGGTAAATGTTATCCGAGGTATTACTGTGCATCCATCTGTTGGACACCCAGCACAAAGGTTTGAATATTAGCCAGGAGTTTATGGGACATTACCAAATTTGCTACACAGATTGTTATATCCTGCTATATATTTTGTATTTTATAATTTGTTATATTATACCATCTTCATAACTTTCCTGTAATATTCTCTTTCACAATATGTCTCACAGAACAAAGGATGGACTCTAACTCTAACACAGAGGTTAAAATCGTTAGCATATGTTCAATGCCAGGTATTGTTTTGTATCTCACCACTATTTACAATTGAAAAGGGGACATTTAGAGTTAATCCAAATAACAACCATAGATTATCTGCTACTGCCAACTGTGGGATTTGCGTGCTTATCTGTCACTCTGATTTAATTGCTCTATGCCTCTGTATCTGGTGTATAGAAGCTCATGCCTTGAAATCTCACTCCTAGGTCTGATGAAGTGGACTTGATTCATGAAAGCTCACATTAAAAATATAGCAATCAAGTCTTTAAACTGCTGCAGTATTGTTGTTTTTTGTTTTTGATTTTTTTTCTGATATGCCTGGAAAATAGTTTTCCTCAAATCAACTGGTCCTGAGCATGAGGTATTTCTCCATCCAATTGTACCCTGAGCCCAGGACGGATGAACTAATTGGCCTATTCCAGTTCATGTCACTTTCACTTTCATCAGTCCTAAATCCATTCCATCTGTCTCCCTCTACAATTATTATATCCCCTCCCCCCAATATATGCATTTCTTAGCACAGTTTTCCCTAACCTTTTCACCTATGCTGTGCTGTAGAATGTGCTCCAACCAGTGAATCAGTTCAACCATGCACCAATTTGTCTTCTGAATAATAACTACCTATTCTGATTAAGATTCCTTCCTTTACTCTTTTGGGCGGGCAGAGAATATGCTGCAAACCAAAAGTGGTCATGTTCAGAGGGCCAATTTCTCTTTGACATTGGGCCCCATCATCCCCTGACGCTCTTCAGATGCTCTGGGATGCAATTCCCATCATCCTTCGACAGCATCGCTCACACTTTAGGATCATGGTTGTTACATATTCCCTTTTAGAAGACGCTGGGATGCCAGACCCTTATCTAATGGAGCAGCTTCAGATTGGTGTATTCTATCATTTCTAGCATACTTTTCAATAACACAGGCTAAAACAGATGTCTGTCTGTCTGTCTGGTTGGCTGGTTGGTTGTCTGAAACACATCTAATGTGACCGAATCAAGTCATTGCATGCAGAAGGAGAAAGGATACCCTAAGACAGCGGTGGTGAACCAATGGCACACGTGCCAGAAGGGTCACTCAGAGCCTTTTCTTTTGGCATGCTCACCATCACCCCAGCACAGAGTTCACCCTACCCCTCTGCCCAGCAGCCCAATGGGAGTGCTACCTTCCCCCCAGCACAGAGTTCTCTCCACCCCTCTGCCCTGCAGCCCAATGGGAGCACTTCCTCCCTCCCCAGCAAAGAGGTGGCCCTGTCCCTCTGCAGCCTGTTAAGTTTGGACACTCCATCTGCCAAATGTTTGTTGTCACTGCCCTAAGACATCTTACCTTTCCTTGGCCTTTCATCAAGACGACGTTGGAGATTACCGAAGCCTGCAAGCCGCACAGTGCCGGTATCAACTGGGCTGCACTCAGCGACCGAGAAGACCTGGAAAGGGGCTACATTTCAGACAAAAATGGGACAGGAATGAAGGGGTTAATGCAATACCACTTAAACAGATCTCAGGCCATATATGCTACAGCTAAATTAACCATGTACTGTACTACATTCAAAATCTGCCTCTCCTTAGTGTTTTCTTTGTCATCTAAAGCATTACCAAACTTTGGTTGCAATCAGGGCTATACACTAGCCACTTTGGCGTCAAACAAATCTGCATTTCCATATAGGTTAAGATTGAGCCACATGAAATTAGAATATGTGGAGAAAGGATGGAGGCATGGGGACAAACATCTGACAGTGAGAAGGAACAGCTGTACTAGTTCTAGGGTAAGATCGCCTAAGATTGAATTGGTAACCGGGTTAGTCTGCCCCAAAATGTCATCTAGCCCTTTTCAATTCTATTTTGTTTCTAGATGTGGTAATTCTAGCTTTGTATGTTATTCTATTCTGGTGGTGCCTCTGACACAAATAAAGAAAGAAAGCAGGAGTGCTGACTTGGACTTCTGGGGATTAAAGTCCAAGAACACCGATAGTGCCAAGGTTGGCCATCATGGCCCTAGGCTGCCCTAAGATCTTGGGGAATCCTGGTGGAAAGGCAGGATGGTTTCAGCACTGTCAACCCATGGCACATGACCAGTATGGTGGTGTAACAAGAAGGGAGCTTTTGGCTGTCTTTCATTGGTGACCTATGAAGATTTCTCCTCATCCTCTTACGTTCCCAGGGGCTCTTCCTGGTGAGCTGTCCAGTTGCTGAGAGAGCGACTTCCTGTTACTGTAGAGAGAATGAGACTGTCGATACCGGGAGGCTGATTTCTTTAGCATGGGATGGTCAGTTTCTCCTATCCAGTATGGACTCACACCTGTTTAGAAAGAAAAGAAAACAGAAGGGAAAAGGTATAGAACCATCATGATGGTTGCCCTCAACCAACCAGGAATTGTCTTACAAAGCCCATGGATCAGAGCATCTTCCTGTGCACGATGGGGTCCCAGTCTTTGGAAGGTCCCGCCTTGAGGGGTGCTCAAGAAAGACACTTGACCATTAGAAATACTGTATCTGGACTTTTGCTTTGTTGGTGCAGTGTTTCGGGAAGCTAAGACTCTACCATTTTTTAAATTTAATCTTTATAGCCTAATATAAAGATACCCGAGTGCTGAACGATGGATCTTGGGGACATGAAAGGTGCCTCGTTCAGGCTTCCCTCAACTGAGTTTCTCCAGCAAAAATCCTTTCAAACCTATAGTAATTTCTGACATGAAATTTATTTTATTTATATCCTGATAGTATTGGAAAGAACTGGAATAGAACCAGTCTTAAACTACATCCAGAGACAACAGATAAAGTGGATGGCCCATTTGGAGAGAGAATGTCCTGTGGCGATGGCGATGGCGATGGCGATGGCGATGGCGATGGCGATGGCGACGGTGATGGTGACGACGACGACGACGACGACGACGACGACGATGATGATGATGATGATGATGATGATGATGATGATGATGATGATGATGATGATGATAATAATAATAATAATAATAATAATAATAATAATAATAATAATAATAATAATAATAATAATAATAATAATAATAATAATAATAATAATAATAATAATGTCTTTGTGGTGGTGTGTCAGAAATTATTCATGGTTGAAAGGATTTTTGCTGGAGAAACTCCACTCAGGGGATACCCGAATGAGGCCCCTTTCATGGTCCCAAGATCTTTTCTCACCGAAGTGGTCCCTATTTATCTACTTGCAATGTCTTGCTTTCAAACTGCTAGGTTGGCAGGAGCTGGGGGCAGAGACGGGCACTCTAACCACCATGCAGTACCCAGGTCTCAAACTGCTGGCTTGCTGGTCTTCCAGCAGTCAAGGCGAGCTTCTTAACCAGTGAGCCGCCACAATCCCATGATTCCATGCTCTATAAGGCCTATGTGGAAAGAGGAGAAGGACAAAGGCCACAAGGCAGACCCGCAGGAAGGTGGAGAGATAACATCAAATAAATACTACAAGAACAAATTATGTCAGTGAAAGCTTTTAGAAGTGCCAGAGCCAGAACCTCACGTCTCCCTTGACAACTGAAGTGGTAAAAAAGAGGAGGAGGAGGAGGAGACAATGACAATGAAGACAACGACGACAATGGTGATGACCCTGATAATTCTCAACAGAGCCGGACTAGTTTCACGTGTGCAACGATATAGATTTGCACAAGAGCTCCACAGTTCACCATCACATTGGCTCCCAATGTATCTCCCAGCCAACTGTTTAACGTGCAAAGACCTACTGGCTGAATTACTACGTGTCCGTAAGCATTTGGCTTTCGTCTGGAGAACCGAACCGTTCTGCCCCTCCTGCTTCACCAGCTGTTCTTTGCGAGAAGCAACCGAGGATTCCTGGGATGGGAAGAAAAGGAAAGTCAGGATGATTTAGGCAGTCCCCTCTTGTGCCACAGCTTTGAAAAAGGGCCAGTTTACCTCTGGCTGACAAGTAGCCGGGGTAAAAGAGAAGCCCAATTCCCATCCAAAACCTTGACCAGACATCATGTCACAAATCTTTCTTGCTCAGAGGGTGAGTTTTCTTTTCTCCCACGGCTGGTGGTGCCTCTATTAAGCGAAGTTGCTGGCTGCCTTTTGGGGTGTTTGATAAAGAGTCCACCATCCTTTCCTAGCAGGGTAATTTCAAGAGTTTGCTGTGCAGGGCTGTTTGGGGGCAGAGGGGGGGAGTCAGGAATTCAAGAGGTGACGTTTGCCCAGACATGGTGGAACCGTAGTAAGGTTAGGCTGCCTCTCTTGAGCAAGAAACAGGAGACTGTCAGTGGGGTTATGGGAAGTTTGATGCTTCTTAAGTCAGCATGAACACCATATTTAGAAGATGACTATAGCTCTGTAGGCTTCCAGGGGCAGTTGGAGGTCCTTATCATTAGAGAGAAGACCACAAGGGTCTAAATGGCCCTTTCCCCTTAGCCCTGAACCTGAAGCTGTGAAGAGAAGACAGCTACTCCGTGTGTCGCAAAGCTAAATCTCGTGAAATGTCCTCTTCTGCCCAGCTGTTGAAGGCGCAGGGGCCCAGACCTTCCTTTTGTGTGGCCACCCCATATACAAAAGCTAGCCTCTTTGGGCTCTGGTATGTGGCAGGATGATACCCTCTCAATAAGACTAAAGAAGAATCTCACTGATCATCCAGCCAGGAACTGTATGTGGAAAGGGTCAAAGCAAAAGCAATCACAGTTCTACACCTGCCCCATAGTGCTTAGTGCACTCTCTGGATTTTTCACGAGTTAATGAGCATTTTGCCCCCAACAGCCTCGGAAGGCTGGAAGGGTGAGTCAACCTTGTGTCCCATCAGGATTGAACTCACAACCTTTTGGTTGCAGTACAGCAGTTTAACCCCTGTGCCACCAGGGTGAGTCTTGTCTCAAGAACCAAAACATTGAGGGACACCCTTGCTTAGGATTTTAGGATCACTGCTGAGGCCCCCTTAGGAGTCCCACAACTAACTGTAGGAGCTGAACCATTTTGTCACCGTTTATGGCAAGGAGCAGGAAGGGTTTGAGTCCAAACTTTAGCAGAGCTCTCCAAGGTGCTGAATCTGGTTTGGGGATAAGGTTCGAGGCAGGGCATAGCTCCCATAAACTTTGGACTAAATTCCTAAATGAATCCACTACCCCTGAAGAATTGGGTACCCACCTGCCTACTCTATCTCAGATGGTAGATGGCTTGTGGCCACGGCAGTAGGGGATGAAGCCAGTGGCATTAATGGGGAGGATGGACGCATGCAGTCCTTCCTCCCCATTATTGCCACTGCTTCATAGGGAGAGAGAGGAGAGGTCCGGAGGCAATTTGAGCCAAAGATGACCCCAAACTGAAGCTACCACCGTAGGCTACAAAGAGACCTTCCTGTTGATGCTCACCTTGTTAGCAATTACTAAATTTACTAAGCCTTTTGTGGATTGGATGAGTGATTCCACCTCTTTGCTGGAGAGCTCTTTAAGGGGTTGTCCATTTACCGTTAGAAGTTCATCGCCTGGGCTGAGGCGGCCGTCCCTTCAAGACACAAGAAGAGAAACATGAATGCAGGATCCGTCCCTTGGTCTCCCAAGGTGGACGCTCAAACTAGACAAGCGGCCACCTTCCCAATTGGAAGCTGGGAGCACATTTGCCCTCCAAGGGTGGGGAAAAAGCGGAGTTTGGAAAACGTTGCCCCTCTAGAGCCCTGCTAACTGGCCAAAAAAGGTAAGATTTCCAGTTTCTGGCCCCCACCTCCAAGTATGTGCTAGAGAAGGGGTGCCCAAACTTTTTGGGCTGTGGACCGGTCACATGGTTCAGCAGGCCGGTCACATGGCTCCTCCCACTGGAAGCGGAAATAAAACATGCCTTGCAATCTGTTTTGCAACAGATATGTTTTGCAACAGGATGAGATAGATTTTAGGCAGCCATTTCCTCTGCTGAAATCAGGGGTGCCCAAACTACGGCCTGCAGGCTGGATCTGGGCCCTCAACACCAATTCATTCAGCCCTGCGCTGCCCTCATCACTCCCGGAAGCAGAAGTAAAACACGCCCGTGCGGGTGTGGTTTATTTCTGCTTCCGGGAGCGATGAGGGCAGCGTGAGATGGATGAATTGGTGTTGGGGGACAGATCTTGCCTGTGAGCCACAGTTTGGACACCCCTGTGCTGGAGAGAAATGTCTCTGAAGCCCTCCAGCTTCTCTACTGAAGAACAAACAAGTCATATTTGCATTCATGGGATTTCAAAGCAAGATCATAAGGTACCTCTGGGCAGCTCCTCCGCTGATCACATGGCTCACTGTGAACTCTTTGCCAAGGGCCGAACCATTGGGAGCCCTGGAGACTTGAATTCCCAGGCCGTCGTTCCCGGTCGCAATGCACAGCTTCCAAATGCAGCTGTCCTGATGGGGAAGTTTTCAAGGAAACCTCTTTCAGGTACGAAACTGAAGTGACTAATGCACTTACTCGTCAGACCATCGAAACAGCCCGATCCCCCTCCCTCGCAGCCTCAATCGACAGATGTGATCCACGCCATTTGTGTTGCATTTCTAGCCTGATGGTATATCTGGGTATTTTTGGGGTATATTTCCCTAAGCTGTTTCCCTACAACTACGTATTAGACATGCCTTTTTATGCATCTCCTCCTCGATAGCTAAAACATGAATGTGTAACTTTCCCAATAGGTTTTGGGTTGTATGTATTTAAACTTAAAGATCTGCCTTGCTTGAAAGCCAGTTGTATCCGACTCTAGGGTTCAGTGCTCATCTCCATTTACAGCCCAAATGCCAGTGCTGTCTGCATCTGTTTCTGCGATCACGTGGCAGCCATAACTAGACATCGGAGTGCACAAAACACTGTTACCTTTCCTGCCAAAATGGTACCTCTTTATCAACTTGCAGTTCTTGCTTTTTGAACTGCTCGGTTGGCAGGAGCTGGGACAGTCAACTGGAGCTCCCTCCGTCATGCAGCCTTCGGGTCTCGAACTGCTGACCTGCCAACCTTCCAGTCATCAAGTTCAACATCTTAACTATGAAGCCACTATTTGCATGTACAGTACTTACATGCAATCCAGAGAGAGAGAAAATGAGAGAGTGCTAAATCTTAATTGATACTGAGAACAGGAAAACAAAAGATAGGCATGTTCCTTTGCTATTAGTCTTCCACCATACACACTTGATACAGCCTCAGTTGATGCAAATTTCCTTTCCTTATTCACTCCACATCAACCCTTCCCTTTTGGTTCTGTTGACTGGACTTGTCATAAGCACACGAAACCTAGAGAGCTACTACTGTGCATGGAAATGTGGGCCTCCTTGCTGCATTTTCTTCCAAACGCACACATTTTTAAATCATGAGTCGCTTCCGAGGAATGGTTCAAGACCCCCACCTGCCTCCACCGCATTGCAACATTGCAAGGACTGAATGGCATATGTGTCTCTGTCCACATGACAGGTGAGATATGGTGCATCTCTAACTAGAGAAAGCCCTGGGGTTAAATCAGCCACGCCGCAGGGGTGTAATCCCTCTAGCTCATTATTTTTTCCTTCCCCTCAAGGAAATTTTGCTTGGGGTTTGGTGCCTCCCAATCTTGCACAACGAAACTCACTGCTCAAAACCCGGCCCTCGTTTTGGAAAGGCCAAACAGAAGAAGACAGCAAAAACAACTTTCTCACCTTGATGAAGAACTTCCTCTTCATATTCTTACACCCATCACTGGCTGCCACCTTGAGCTGCATCATGCCACTGAGCGTAAGTGGATCGGAAGGACCTCCCTTGTTAGATGAGGTGCACGTTAATTGAAGGCGAGGGCAGAGGCTGGCTTCCTCTTGACTCCAGTTGGTGGGGCTCTCGAAAGGGTTGGGGTACCGCTCATCCGGACTCGACCCGTCTTCGCTTTTCTTCCCATTACATAGGATGAGGGAGCGTGAAATGGAGCGCAGGGTTTTGGACTTCCGATGCTTCACACTGTTCAGTCGATCCATCTTCCCCCCGCCAGTAATCTTCTGGGCTCCATCAAACTGTCATAGTTGTCACCATACCTTCCTCCTCATGATCGCGGCTGAAGGTCCAGCTGGGAAAGAAGCCACAGAGCAAGTGAGGGAGAGGGGATTTGCCAGGGAAATAGACATCTTTCATCCCTTCTCCCTCTCCCGTTCGGAAAGTAACACGCCACTGGAAATTTGCAATTCAAGACAGAGCCTTTTAGTTCACAAATAGCAACTGGATGTCTCATGACATGCTAATTTTGTTTGGATTCTTTTTTTTTTTTTGGCTACAGAACTGAGCCAGCCGTGAGCCTCAAAGTACTAAGGAAGAGTTGAGAACAACTAAAACAAAATAAAAATTAGCACTCATACCCAGGTTTTCGGACTGCAGTGGCTTAGTGTTTAAAACGCTGAACTTGACAACTGGAAGGTTAGCGGGGCAGCAGTCCAAGCCCCGAGTGCTGCATGACATAGTGAGCTCCTGTTGTCTGTCCCAACTCCTGCCAACCTAGCAGTTCGGAAGCAAGAAATTTCAAGTAGATAAAAAGGTACCACTTTGATGGGAAAGGTAACAGCCTTCCGGTGTCTAGGCATGCCTGCCACATGACCACGGAAACATCTGCAGACACAGATAGCGCTGGCTCTTTGGCCATAAATGGAGATGAGCACCAAACCCTAGAGTTGGATATGACTGGCTTTCGAGCTAGGGCGGCCTTAACCTCAGCCCTACCTGGGTTTTGCTATCCTATTTCAATTTTTCTTCCTAACAGATTCATCCTATTGGTGCTTTCGGTAACGAAGTTAAAATGAGCATGCCAAGAGGGGGAAGTCATCAGCTTCTCCGTCACTTCCTAGGTGTGGACCATCATGGTCCGAAGGTTCATTTCATGGAAGGTGGAGCAAAATTGGTTTCTGTAGCTCCATAGGGTATTACCCAAACGTGATGGATTCAAATAATAAGGAAGGAGGTTCTAACTACAAAACAGGAGGCATCTCCTAAGAATAAGGGCTATCGGACAATGGAACGGCTTACCAGAGAGTGTGCTGGACTCTCGTTTAGTGAAGGTTTCCAAACTGAGTTTCAGTGGACATCCATCAATGACACTGCGTTATGGATTTCCAACTCTACAGGGAACAGGAAGACATTTTGGATTCTTTCTGACCCAACCATCCTTAGAGGAGAACCTCCTCCCTACATAAAGGATCTCCATGTTTGGGGCAATGAAAAATTAGGTCTAAGCTTCACAGATGCAGAGGAAGGGAAGGGTAAAACCACCTTCTGTGCATTCTCCACCTAGAAAACTCTGGAAAGGGTTGCCATAAATTGGAATCGACTTGATAGTGTGTAATTTAATTTAAATTCATTTCTTGAGTGGTTCGAGTAGTTCTTTCTCAACACGTAAAACTAGAGTGTATCGTCCCGTGATGGCGAACCTTGGCACTCCAGCTGTTCTTGGACTTCAATTCCCAGAAGCCCAAATCTCTGTGAATCCACACGAATGGGTTTACTACACGGACACGCAGTAAACCCATTTGTGTGGATTCACAGGGACTTGGGCTTCTGGGAATTGAAGTCCAAGAACAGCTGGAGTGCCAAGGTTCGCCATCACTAGTATAGTCACATTCTTTGTCTGAAGGACAACATTTTGTTATAAACTAATTACACATAGATCATATGCATCTCATTCTTGCGGAATCTAATTACTTGAGACGAATAAACATTTTAAAGCTGACACCCTCCAAAACCATCTCTCTTGTCTCTTCTCATCGTCTTCCCCAACTTCTCTTCAGCATAATCCTCCTTTCTGTGCTCTGGCTAACAGTAGGGGCAGCTCATTTCAATGCCACCTTTCTGTTGATTTCTAAGACTGCTAACCTAGCCGTTCGAAAGCAAGAAATTGCAAGTAGATAAATAGGGACCACTTCGGTGGGAAGGTAACAGCATTCTGTGCGCTCCCGTGTCTAGTCATGCCTGCCACATGACCATGGAAATGTCCACAGAAGAAGACAGCGCTGGCAATTTGGCTTTGAAACAGAGATGAACACTGAGCCCTAGATTTGGATACGACTGGCTTTGGAGCAAGGGAAACATTTACCTTTACTAAGACTGGTTCTGTAGTGACATAGTGGTTAAGTCATTGAATTTGACAACTGGAAGGTTGGCAGGTCAGCAGTGCGAGACCCGAGTGCGGCACGATGGCATGAGCTTCCATCTCTGTCCCAGCTCCTGCCAACCTAGCAATTCTAAAGCAAGAAATTGCAAGTAGATAAAGAGGTACCATTTAGGTAGGAAGGTAAACAGCATTCCTTGTACTCAGATGTCTAGTCATGCCTGCAACATGTCCATTGGAAACATCTGCAGACACAGACAGTGTTGGCTCTTTGGCTGTAAACAGAGATGAGCACTGAACATTAGAGTCAGATACGATTGGGTTTTGACCAGGGGCAACCTTTGCCTTTACCTAAGGCTGGTTCAGAAATGCCAAAAGGCATACTCACTGTGGCTTTCAGGGCCATGCCTGTGCTTCAGTTGTTAAAATGATATGACCCCCCACCAGAGGAACAAA
Source organism: Furcifer pardalis (assembly GCA_030440675.1). NCBI lineage: Eukaryota > Metazoa > Chordata > Lepidosauria > Squamata > Chamaeleonidae > Furcifer > Furcifer pardalis. Next base: position 8,638,036 of record CP126891.1, on the reverse strand, counting down.
GTCAAGCTTATTAAAAATTGACCTCACACATCTTCCAGTCGTTGTTTGGCCAAATTCTCTGTGGTTTGTTTGTGAGGCTAAACGAGAAACTGTTCAGCCGTAGATACAAATGAGCATGCTGTCAATGGAATCGGACTAACCCTAATCATAAAAGAACAGTACAACCACAACCACAGAAGAAGAAATTACACTGACAACTAACCCCATGTTGAAACAAATCCAAATGTTTCTAAAAGTGGGAGTGATCCTCTGATGGATGGACGGATGGACGGATGGAAGGAAGGAAGGAAGGAAGGAAGGAAGGAAGGAAGGAAGGAAGGAAGGAAGGAAGGAAGGAAGGAAGGAAGGAAGGAAGGAAGGAATAGAAAACAAGAGAAGGAAGGAAGGAAGGAATAGAAAACAAGAGAAGGAAGGAAGGAAGAGTTGATGGACGTATCAAAGGAAGGAACGAAGGAAGATTTCTTCAATGGGATCTGATCACGCACAAAATCCCATTGACTCAGCAATAAAATGTTGCTATATTAGTTACAGCTTTCCCTCAGTTTTCTTTTCCCCCCCACCACAAATTTATCAAATTCTTCCCATTTAATTTATGAAATAATTTAGCAATTTTGAATTTATTTAAATAGATTACACTTTCCAGTATACGCAATTAACACCTTCTGAAGGAATGGATTCCATTGTCGCACCCAACCATTTGCTCATTCATGTTCACTGAACCCTCATGGTGCACTGGCTGGAGCATTAGCCCCAATCCAAGGAGGTCTGAGTTCAAGTCCCCACTCAGACATATCTCAATCTGTTTCTCTCAGCCTGACCTACAGCACAGGGTTGGCATGAGAGAAAGAGAAGAGCAGGAGGGTGGTACAGCTCACATTGGGGTTGGAGGGAAGGTGTAGAATAAAAACAACAAACAAACATAAATTAATATACATGCAGAAAACCCTTCATTACCCGCCAAACATGTGACCTGCAAAGCCAATTGAAGAAGTCGCCCATCCAATTGGTGAAATGCAGTCACCAGTCAAGATTGTTGACTTTGCAGTGATTTTTACGCATCCAGTTTGCCACATTTCATCGTTCCTAGTCCCGCAAAGAATTTGCTTTGATTTTTTTTTTGGTAATCCAAACTAAATGTCAACAGATCTCCATCTTTTCCCTCCCGGTTCCTCTTCTTCTGTTTTGACCTAGCCGTCCCTAATTTGTTCCATCCTTCTCATAAACAAGGCATGGGGCATCAAACCGGGTCCACTTGATGTAGATTTCCAAAAACATCAAGCTTGGTCTTCTAACGTACACGCCGTTTGTCTCAAGAACCAAGTCGAGCGGGAAAGCATTGCTCTCAATGAAGTTGTGAGAAGTTCGTGTCTCATTTCATCACTGCTGTGAACGCGCTTGGGTTTCCTGTCGACCGGCCAAAAAGATGAAACTTGACTTCTTGTGTTCAACTCTTCTGAGAAGACCATGAGATCAAAATCTCCTTGTTTCGATCTCTCCCCCCCCCCCCCCAGGAATTAAACAGAAAGTATCAGATGCACGTTAAGCCCAGTCAATAAGGAGATTTCCCCCTTGCTCATTTTCTCATCTAGGTAGAATTAGGAACCACTGCAGTGGGTGAAGGGGAACAGATATAAGACTTTTTAAAAAGGAAATGTTTAAAAGAACTTACAACAAAGAAGCAGGAAAACCGGGCTCTTTCTGAAAAGCTGTTTGTCCTCAAAGGCCGGGCAGAAAGACTCAAGTGCAATAATTGGAAACACACTCACCGACTGTCACATGACTTCATTTCGGTAATTCTGAACAGGGCTGGGAGACATCCCTATTGTTTTCTAATTGCAAACGAGGCGAGCCCCCCCCCCCCCAGTGGAAAATAAATTGACAAACAAACTCAGCAGCATCTGCAGGGGATCTGTGTCTAGGCAGATGTCATTTCTTGTAAGTTAACATCTGGCCAGTGTTTTATGACGGAGGGTATCTCTCAAGGTAGCTATTCTCGCCCTTTGGCCCTTCTGAGGGTTTCCTGGACTTCAGCTCCCAGAAGTCCCAGTTGGAGGGGCCGCTGGTGAGGCATTCTGGGAGCTGAGGTTTAAAACATCTGGAATGGGAAAGGGTGAGAAGCATGGCCATTAAATCACAGGGCTTTGTCACCACAGAAGGTGGAGGCAGGCTGCATGTTGCTCCCCCAACTGGAACATTGAAGAATAAATCTGAACTTTATTGGCCAAATTCCTATGGCTCTGGTCACGCCAGCTAAGTGCACCTATCAAAGCAGCAAACTCCAGCAGGTTAAGGAGATGCCATTTGTCTTCTCCATCAGGAGTCAAGTCATGGCACCAATGTAGAACGAGGAACACAAGTGGCAACTCCTTAACTAACAGAGTTTGTCGCTATGATTTGTGTCCTTGTACCAATTCCAGTGGCCATAGTGGCTTTTTGGTTAAGGCATAAACTTGATGACCATAAGGTGGGCAGGTCAGCAGTTCGAAACCCAAGCGCTACATGACAGAGTGAGCTCCCGTCATCTCTTCCAGCTCCTGCCATCCTAGCAATTCAAAAGCAAGAATTTGCAAGTAGATAAATAGGTAGCACTCAGCAGGAAAGGTAACAGTGTTCCATGTATCTAGTCATGGCAGCCACGTGTCCACGGAAACACCTTACAGACGCAGGCAGTGCTGGCTCTTTGGCTGTAAACAGAGATGAGCATTGAACCCTAGAGTTGGATACAACTGGTTTTTGAGCAAGGGAGAACTTTACCGTTACCTTTACCTTTACCTAGTGGTTGTTGTACATGAAGATTTTATTATTATTATTATTATTATTATTATTAACTCACATTTACTACCCCGCCCCAATCGGGTAAACCCAATGACAAAGCCAAGAAGGCTTTCAAGCAAGGAAGACCTTGACCTACCAAATCAAGCATATACAAGCTGCAGGGATTTTGACCCTTGGTCCGTGTGTCATGGGTGTGCAGTACAGTTCAAATGTGTTGAGTCCACGCATCATCATTTCACTAATTCATCTGTAAAACAGTATCTCTCTCAGTCTTACACAACATGGCACCATCCAGGTAGGTTGGACTCCAACTTCCATCATCCCCAAGGTGGTCTACCTCAGACGACAGAGAGAACATCTCTTGCTCTATAGAACAACAAGCCTGCTCTCAAGGTCCTTGGACTATATAATGCCCAAAATTGATCTCCCCTCTCGCTGACTCCAGAGGTACGACAAAGGAAACAGCCAAAGGTCTGGCTGCTTTCCTTCTCCTCTTGGACAGGCTGTTTGTTGATCTACTGTCTGTTGGCTGCACAGAGAAAGGCTCGGTGGAACGGGAACTGTTTATTGTAGACTGCTGCTACCAAAAGAATGTGCATGATTTTGTTTATGCCTTCCAGCTTCCAGAGCCTCTGGCAGGCCTGAAAGGTCTCTCGAGTTTGTGGGTAGGTTAAAAAGTAGGGGCCTTTCAGAAGAGAAGCCATGGTGTGAAACAAACCTGAATGCAAGATTCTCTCTGCGAGGAGAGAAAGGAGTCTTGGCTGGCTATAGGAGGAGAGACTTCAGTGGGACGGTTATTGTTCGGTGAGGGCGGTGGGCCGCCAGATGAATGTGACTCAAGAACAACGCTTCTGTCTGGAGATGGCGAGTTCTCCGTAGGCGGGTGGAAGAGGAGGAGGTCAGAATGTGTTTCTGAAATGCCTTGTTGGATCAGGACACTGGTTTCGGGAGGTCTGTGTCGGTTCGCAGAAGGGTGGGAAATGCCACCGCATGCAAAGATGCTCTGGATGATCTAGAGTTGTGGGACCAGTACCATCTCATCCTCTGAGCTGACCTCAAAATCCTAGACCCATCACCACCACCGGGTTTTCTCTGCAACACACAGGCCCTGTGGAGGGTTCCCCAGGATCTGAATCACTGCTGGCACTTGTGGAAAGCTGGCTCACAACCCATGAGGAGTTGTACCGCTCATGGCCAATGTATGTGGCTCAAAAAAACTCACAGGTTCCAGTGCTGGTGTTCTATACTCCGCCTTGTTACAAGTGGCATGGTAAGGTCAAGGTCAAGGTCTCCCTTGGTCGAAAGCCAGTCGTATCCGACTCTAGGGTTCAGCGCTCATCTCTGTTTCAAAGCTGAAGAGTCAGCTCTGTCTGCTTCTGCAGACGTTTCTGTGGTCATGTGGCAGGTGTGACTAGACGCTGGAGCATGGTGGTATGCAGGGCACCATGACAGAGCACTGGGCAGGGTGTGGTGGGGGCACCTATTGGGAGGATTGGGGGCAGGGGTCTGCTAGGCACCTTGGGAGACCGGTAGATAGGAAGTGATGAGGCACCTATTGTGGGGAGGGGGAGAAATCCCATACATTCCCATTATCTCTGCCTGCCTCTGGGGAGGGGGCGCCAGGCTCTGGGGCACACCAGGATGAGTCCCTGTATCCCTGTAGGCCAGTATGCCACTGCCGGAGCACACAGAACGCTATTTACCTTACCACCGAGCTTCTTTAGGTCCTCCTCACTTTCAGCCATTAGGGTGACCGGAAGAAAAAAAATCACAATAAATGAATCATTTCGTTTCAAGTTTGGGCACAGAGTCGAAGGTGTTGGATTGGAAGTGAACAGTGCCGTTATATAAACAGGAGAGCGGCCTTCGAATCAATGAAGCCACAGATTCTGCAAATGGATAATTATCTAAACAGTTGAGCACTTTTTCTGTTTCTGTGCAAAGAAAAAGCATTGCCCAGTTAGACTTCTGCATATCTCAAATTGTTGATGTTTCTCCCAGCAATTTTGATCCCAAATTGTGATTCCTCCATCCCTGCATTGCACATTATGTGCATTGCGCATTTGCTTGGATATTCAAAAAATGTTCACTCAGAGAGACTCGCTGACGCCTCATTGGAGCATTCAATGTGTGCCAAAGAGTAGAAGATGTGCATGCAGTCGGAGCCGTCTTTGTCTGCGCATACATCTTATGCACTATTCCGTAGTAGCGTGAATTTGTGTTGAGCGGCAGAGTTGATCAACGTGTGAGCTGCTGTGTTTTGCTTTATAGGCTTAATCCGGCACTGATCTTCTAGTGTGCTTTCATATGTGGTTGACTTAGAGAAATTGATCTGAACTAGTGTTATCTCGAGGAAAGTTTGTTTTTACTAGTGGTGTTTTATTTTATAGTTATCCTAAATCCTAAATCTAAGCAAGGGCCTAGTGACACGATTTGCTACGGGCTTCGCGCTGGCTTAATCCAGCACTGGTTCCAAGGCACCGTTCATTTGTAAAGGCCAGGCAGCCACGAGGGGCCTCGAGCCCCTTTCAAGTTTCCCCAAAGTTTATTATTGCCGGCATGGCACGGAGAATGTAGTCACCTCTTTCCCCCCCCCCCCCCGAAAATGTCTGGGCTGAGTCAGAAGAATTTACAGCTTCATTGGGAGCACTTGTTATTTCAGCTGGAAGGTTTTAGCAATACGTATTCTTTAAGTTTTCTGTCCTAGCGAACGGGTGCCCATCAGAGGCAAAGCTCTGCAACCCAAATATTCCTTAGCTCAAATCTTCTTCCTTTGGTTTACTGATAAATTTAGAACCTTCGTTTTCCCTTGTGTTTCTTTCCTTCATTTCCCCCAAACTTTTGACTATCTTATCGCCCATACGTTGTCAACAGAATCTCATTTTTTTTTATGTAAGGTTTTGGCTGACAAAGATTGCCAGCATTAAGCTGTCTCAGACAGGCTGCTGGTTTCTTATCCTGGCAACCTGCGTCGTTTCAAATCCTCTTACACCCTTCCTGCAAAATCTCCTAGGTTTTTCGAGTCAGACATTGATGAATATGCATAAAGTCCCAGTGGAGCCCAGTAGCTTCAGATGAGGAAACTTCAAAATCCCACCCAGAGCAGATTTCAAACTTCATTTTTGGCTGGTCAGTCCCAAAGAGACAGATTTTCTCCAGTAGGCTGGCCCTACCATTGTATTACGCAGGATACGGGCTATTGTGGAAGTTGATTGGAGATAAGTTTCATATTACCCATTTTCCTCTCCAGGCTCTGAGATGGTTAAAAATCATATGGACGTGTGTATTGGAATAAGTAGAAAACACTTGGTGAGCAGTTTATGCATTTTGAGGGTCATGCTGACCCAAAAGATGTTTTCCCATCAAACTTGTCAACTAGTAAAATTCAATGAGCCATATGGAGAGTTTCTTTGGCAAGAGAACACAAAGGATGAGTGTTGGCTTTCAACATCTGTGTCCTTGACTAGAGATAGAGTAGGTGGACAACATCTGCCAAGTCTTATGATAAAACACCAGGGATCTATAATGAGCAGGAAGTCCCAGAACCACACAAGGAAGAGATATGGTAGGTCAAGGTGACCTTTCCTCATGTTCTCAACCTTTATGACCCATGATGGGCTGATGTAATGTCCAGCCACAGAGGATGAAGCATCAATTAACAGATCCCAGATGGCTGTTGTTAATTTGGACATCCTCTGATTGAGGAGCATAGAGCCAAAAATGACGACACAGCAGCTTAGCTGGTGGGATATATAAGACTCTTGGACCCCAAATTTTGGAGCTCTTTTGACCACCAGAAGTGTCTCTTGCTACCTAACCTGAGCTCCCTGGTAGATCAAGAGGGGACAGAAGGAACCCATGCTAGATAAATATGGATGGCTTGCTTACGTTCTGATTCTTGCCTTTTATTTTCAACTATGCACTTGTTCTTGTAAGTACAGTGTTTATTTTTCTCTCTCTGAGATCCTAAGAAAGTAACCTGAAAACCCATCAGACTTGGTCTGTTTGAGTTGGCAACACAACCATGGGACAACATGACACAGTTGTCTCAAGGGGCAGGTTGCTGGATGGTGTGGTGGCAGCCCTTTGACCCTTCATCCCCAGCTAGAAGAAAGAGCCGAATCTTTTGGCCAAGCTACCTCTACCATCCAATCTCAAAACTTCCCAAGATCAACTGATGGAGACTGTCCCAACTCCAGTGCTGAAATACATTTCAATTGTGTATCGCCGGTTTGCTCTTACAGGTGTTGAAGGGAAAGGTGGCATCTTAGCCTTCACCTCTTCTACTGAAAGACTCGAGCCGGCCTTGGTCGTGTAAAGGGGAGAAACATAAGCATGGGGGCCACAGTAGCTTAGTGGTTAAGATGCTGGACTTGATGGCTGGAAGGTCAGCAGATCAGCAGCTCAAGACCCAAGTGCTGCAAGTAGATAAAGAAGTGCTGCTTCAGCAGCAAAGGTAACAGTGTTTCATGCACTGAGGCCACATGGAAACATCTGCAGATGCCTACAGTGTTGGCTCTTAGGGTGTAAACAGAAGGGAGTGCCACCTCCACAGAGTTGCTGCCTGGGCAACGGAGACCTTGACCTTTATTTTTATCTAGGTTTCAAAAATACACTTTTCCCTTCAACACTTAAAATCAGCCAGAAGAGCAAAAATATTTGGCCCTGGCTAGAAGGAGGCGACTACTGTATAAGCACTACTCCATCTGAAGTCCTGCCAGAGAACAAACAGTCTTTGATTTGAGGAGAAGTTCCCAGTTAAGAGAGAAACATAAGAATCCAGACGATCAGAGGCTTAGAAAATGCTCATCAGATGTTCATTCCTGACTGGGCATGAGTCGTAGTTCAGAAAATGGTGGTCAAAATCCTGTTGATTGGTGGCATCAGTAGAAAGGAAATAGCCTTAAAGCCCAACAGCGGAGAACTGCTACTGAATGGGTCATGGCTTCTATCCCTTGTGGCACACCAGCCATAAGACTGGACCCCCCATACCGAATGCAAGCCATGGTTCCTCCACTCGCCAACCATCACCACCACAACTTACACCAACCCGCCCTGGTGGAAATAACAACCAGTTGGCTTCTAACCAGTGTGTTTAATTTTGATTGAATGTATAGTTCAGGTTTCCAAGCAAGCGCTCTGTTGAATTCCACATTAGCATATGAAAACGTCATGCAAAGCTGACAGGCCAGCGGTTCGAGACCACTTTGGCAGGGAAGCTAACAGCATTCTGTGTGTTCAAGTCATGCCTGCCACATGACCATGGAAATGCCTGCAGATGCAGGCAGCACTGGCTCTTTGGCTGTAAACGGAGAGGAGTACCACTCCATAGAGTTGAATACGACTGGCTTTCAAGCAAGGAGACCTTCACTGTGCTAGTCATCTTCAACCATATTTAAGTAGGAATCCTACATAGAGAAGAATGAATGCCATCCCACTTATCTGTCAACCAACCAAGCCCTTCTTGTCACTGGCTGTCACTGGATCAAGTCAATCTTCCACTATGCTTCTGCTTGTATCTTTCTCTCTCTCTCTCTCTCTCTCTCTCTCTCTCTCTCTCTAGTATATCTTGGATAACTTGGAGTTGTTATTCAGCGAGGAGTCGGCACATTGGTAGACATCTCCATGATGACATTCCACAAACACAAATGTACCTGAGAAATCAAGTCCATTTGCATGGATGCACTTTCTTTTAGCCATTGGATGCCACATCACCCGCTGGCTAGGCAGACCATGACGTGTGCCCTCCGCTTTCCCCTTGCTCAAGGGATCTGACGGAGGACGCTTTGGTGAGTTTCAGTCCCGGCCTAACATCATTGATAGGACTGCGGTGGCTCAAATGGTTAAGACGTTGAACTCGCTGACTGGAAGGTCAGAGTTTGATTCCCGAGTACTGCACGAGGGGCTGAGCTCCCGCCTCTGTCTCAGCTCCTGCCCACCTAGCAGTTGGAAAGCAAGAAATTGCAAGTAGATAAATAGGGACCACTTTGGTGAGAAGGTAAACAGCGTTCCGTGCACTCCAGTGTTGAGGCATGCCTGCCCCGTGTCCACAGAAACAGCGCTGCTTTTTGGCTATAAACAGAGATGAGCACTGAACCTTAGAGTCGGATACAACTGGCTTTTGAGCTAGTGTGACCTCTACCTTTACCTAACATCATAGACAAGAGATGGGCAACGCTGCCTAGTTAGACTGCACATCCTGACAACGCTTTCCCTCTCTGGGTGTGTAGTACTGTATAACTATTTATTTTAAACACACATACAAACACAGCTTTGATAGCATCACATCAAAGCAAAAAGTTAAACTGCAACGCTTAATACAAAGTCATACTCTGCTGTCTGTTGTCTGCCTTCTGTTCTGCTCTGTTATTGCTTGCATCAGCCAAATGCCTACTTAAAATCTCGAAATTTCCCCCAGCAGGTTGCCTCGCCTGCGTCAAATCTCCTCGTTTTTTGACAACGATGGAGAGGATTAAAAGAACGAATTGGGGAGAGGGGGGGAAGTCTCCCTGCTAAATATACTCATCAAGGGATGGAAACCTCAAAAGATGGAGCGTGAGCTTGTCTAAAAATAAATGGGGTGGAAATCACCGCCGTGAGAACTTCATCCAGACGCATTTATGCATTTATTCATATATTCTGCAGAATCACTTACCAGCTTCGAGAAGCCAAAATCGTCTTTGCCTTTCATCATCGTTTCATCATTGGGACTCGATTAGAATTGTGTGTGTGTGTGTGAGAGAGAGAGAGAGCTGTAAAAGTAATCTTTCCACCGCTTGAAAGTTGTTGCTTTTAATTTTAGAAGAAAATTAATACTCAGTAAATCCAAAGGTTTAGAAGAATTCAGTCCAAGCCTCCAAATGACACGGCGTGACTTCTCAAGACTCTTCCGTTCCACCTTCTTTTGCAACTATTTCCTTTACTGGGGAGTCTTGCCTAAAAGAAATGCAATTCCCCCCCAAAAATCCCTGCCACCTACGTGATCATTAATCCATTTTATTTATTTATTTTGCACCGCACGGCCTTGAAAAATCTGAATTTAGCCTTTGGCCTCTGGCCGACTCCTTTCTACAACTGGCCAGGGAAAGGGAAAATAAGAACCATCCCAAAACTGCAGGCACAGAAGTCTAACTGGGCAATGCTTTTTCTTGCACAGAAACGGAAAAAGTGCTCAACTGTTTAGATAATTATCCATTTGCAGCATCCGTGGCTTCATTGATTCGAAGGCCGTTCTCCTGTTTATATAACGGCACTGTTCACTTCCAATCCAACACCTTCGACTCTGTGCCCAAACTTGAAACGAAATGATTCATTTATTGTGATTTTTTTCTTCTTCCGGTCACAAGGAAGGGGAAAGTTAGGGAGAAAACTGACACACCGTGTTGTTTTAAAATCCTGAGTGGAAACGCCTTTCTGTGTTTTTTGCTAGAGACTGATGAATGAAATTTGGGGCCAACAGCCGGAATCGGCTCAAAGTGTGGCAAAGAAAGGGAAGAACCAGTCTGGAAGAAACTCATGGGGGGGGGGGGGTTAGTTACTTATATAATTATATATAATGAATTATAATTCATTGCTCTTTGGAAGGATTGAGGCGCTACTGACTTACAATACAATTGTAGTACAATTTTGTTTCATGACAAGAAGTAGAGCCTTTGTTTGTTTAACTGTAACTGCTTTTTGGGTCCGCTGTGGCTCAAGTGGTTAAGACACTGAACTTGACGACTGGAAGGTCAGCAGGCCAGCAGTTCAAGACCCGAGTCCTGCACGACAGAGCTCCCGTCTCTGCCCCAGCTCCCGCCAACCTAGCAGTTTGAAAGCAAGAAATTGCAAGTAGATGAATAGGGACCACTTTGGTGGGAAGGTAAACAGCGTTCCTTGCCCTCCGGCATCCAGCCATGCCTGCCACATGACCAAGAGCTCTGGCTCTTTGGCTGTAAATTGAGATTAACACAGTACCCTAGAATTGGATACGACTTGCTTTTGAACAAGGGGGACCTTTATCTTTAACTGCTTTTCAGTTACTTTTACAAATGAAGTCACTGCTTTAGAGAGATGGTGTGAGGCAATGAGTTAATGCATTCTGGTTCTTTTAAAGTTAACCAAAAAGTAACTTTTTTTAGTTACTATTGAATCTTGGGGAAGTGATGCACTTAGGTATCAAACGGTGCAACTGTAAAGGTAACTTTTTGATTTCTATATGCCTATTTGTTTTGGGAAGGAAAAATACACATCCTGGGCTTTAAAAAGGAATCTCTGGGTAAAATCAAAATTTCAGAGGATTATTTGGGGAATACAGTTCACAGGCACTCCCCACTCACTATGAGGGGTTGGTGGATTGTGGAAACTGTAGCCCCAAAAAAGGAATATTTGCACGTTCTGGATAAAATGCCTTCCTTTAGAGTAGTTAGCAGCAGTAAAGCAGCACCGGTTGAAACGTGTGCAAAAATATTCCTTCACTGATGTGTTTTGTTACATGTTCTCCAAACACCACAACTGCCCTTGGTGGTTTTCCACCCTAGATATGTACACAATCGTCTTAGCTGCCTTAGCAATTTATTCAGCTGTTTCAAATCGCGTGCCTTCCACCGTCTCCTGTTCTGCCGACGGCTCTTACCTTTTGAGCATTTCCAGATGGAGGGTTTGGAAAGTGACACAATTCTGCCTTCTATGCCTCCAGGGGCCTTTTGTCGCCTTCCCCAAGCCTCAAAGTACTATGAGTGGCCTGTAGCGATACAACTTTCCCATCTCGCATAGAGTTCAATCGTTATTTACTTTTACAATAAATTTGTGAGATGCGGCCAGGCTTCAACCCATTTTGCGGGCGCATAAATGAGGCTGGGGGACTTCAGTGGCTCAAGCGGTTAAGATGCTGACTGGGAGGCCAAAGGTAAACAATTTTTTAAAAAACCCACCAAGTACTGTATGATGGATGAGCGCCTGTCTCCATCCCAGCTCCTGCCAACCTAGCAGTTCGAAAGCAAGAAATTGCAAGTAGATAAATAGGTACCGCTTCAGTGGGAAGGTAAGCAGCATTCCATCTAGTCATGCCAGCCACCTGTCCATGGAAATGTCTGCCAGTGCAGACAGCGCTGGCTTTCCAGCTATAAACAGAGATGAGCACTGAACCCTAGAGTCGGATATGACTGGGTTTCGAGCTAGGGTAATCTTTACCTTTTAACTGAGGCTAGGAGTTTGGGATTTAGGTAAAGACCTTCTTATGTTGAACCAAAAACACTTTGACAGTCAAAATGTAAATTTTCCAAATGGTTCAAAATGTATTTCAGGGTTTTCCTTGGCTCATAGGATGCACTTTGGGGTTTTCCTGAAATAAAACCGAAGGCTTAACTCATTTGTCAGCTTTTAATTTGTCTTGAAAGTGAGACGTGGATCCACTTCGATATATGTCTGATATTCCTTTCATGTAAAAAGAGGAAGCGAAGAAGACTAAGAGGTTCCGCTCAAAAACGGGGATGCCTACAACGCTGGGTCGTCTCGACATACTGGACGATATTGTGAACAAAAAGCAAATTAAACCTGAACTGTCTTTGGGTACAAAAAATGGTACATCTGAGGCTGTCCTAATTTTGGCCACATTATGAGAAGGGAAGACAATATTGCTGGGAAAGGCAGCAGGGAAAGAGGACAGGAAAACACAAGATGCATATACTTCCTAAAGCAGGAGTTCTCAATGTTTTCGCGTCATGTTTCAGCTCCTCAGACAGCTGAGCGGACTGGACACATGGTTCCACCCACCATAAATACTGCCACAAAACGCATCAACGGCTGTCGTAAACTTGGTTACGTGACAGCCAGGGGTGCATTTACAACACATTTTCGGCTGTTTTCACCGCTTCTGACGGCGGTGATGGGAGTGAGGGTGGCATGTTTTTTGGCTGTTTCCACTGTTTCCTCTGCTTCTGGTGGTAGTGGTGGCTTGTGGCAGGAGTAAGGGCGGCAGGCCACATGAAATGGTGCCACGGGTCGGGGCCGGCCCATGGACTGTAGGTTGCAAACCCCTGCCCTAAATTAAGAGCTGAACAGAATCGTTGAGGGCAGGACATTTTGGGGATTGGTCATTCATACAGTCTCCATAATAACGATAACGATAACGATAACGATAACGATAACGATAACGATAACGATAACGATAACGATAACGATAACGATAACGATAACGATAATATCGTATTCGTATTCGTATTCGTATTCGTATTCGTATTCGTATTCGTATTCGTATTATTTTGGATTGAAAGGATTTTTGTGGAAGAAATTCTGCTCAGGAAATGCCCAAATGAGGCTCCTTTTACGTCACCAAGAGCTGGGACATGGACAGGCGCTCAATCTGTCATGCAGTATCCGAGTCTCAAACTGCCAACTAGCCAGCCTTCCAGCTAACCAGGTGAGCACCTTAACTACTGAGCCACCACAGTCCCCAGTAAAAAATAAAGTATGTTAGTCGACGAAGGTGGGATTCGAACCCACGCGTGCAGAGCACAATGGATTAGCAGTCCATCGCCTTAACCACTCGGCCACCTCGTCTGTACATAAGCCTGGTTTTTGGTTTTACTTCCTCTTAGAAATCAAAGCCTTGCAAATGTGAATTATCTGTGATGTTTTTAATGCTAAGGCACCATAAAGGCACTTAGTTAATAATTCTTCAATCCACAGAGACTCTTGAAGAAGCGCCAATGATCCACTTTGAAACAATTCCAACCCCTGCTTTCCCAGGCGAGTCCTTCTTCTACGCTTGACTCCTAATTATTTGCTACTGGTTTTTATTTTTAATTCTTAGTTTTAGACCCTGCAATGGCCAAGACAAAACATCCAAACCCAGGTCCTGCTGAACACGCTTTGAGGAGGAGGAGGAGGAGGAGGAGGAGGAGGAGGAGGAGGAGGAGGAGGAGGAGGAGGAGGAGAAGAAGAAGAAGAAGAAGAAGAAGAAGAAGAAGAAGAAGAAGAAGAAGAAGAAGAAGAAGAAGAAGAAGAAGAAGAAGACTTCTCAAAGCCGAACTCCTTCTCTTAGGAAACAGTTAAATACGTCTCCACCAGCTCACAGCTCTTTTCTTTATTTATTTTTGGAGGGATTTAAAAAAATCAAAAGAAAACATCAAGCACACTTTGTCCATTCTGTAAAACTCGAGTCTTGGTTCATTTTTTCCTTTCCTGCTTCCCTAGCTCGGCACGGCGTTGAGCAAACCTTGTGACGTCCTCCAGATTTCTTCAGGGTTTGGGTTATAAAAGTCCGGCACATCGCCAGCCGAAAAACAGCTCAGCTTTCCAACCACACCCTCTCCGGGTTGTGTCGGTGCAAATGGATTTCCCATTTGTAACTTTCGGGCTCAGACTGGCAAAAGGGTATGGATAGCCCAGAATGTATGTGTTGTTGCCGTAACCAAGGAGAGAGATGGCCGTTCTACCCAAGTTGGATAGAAGGCCTGGTTACTCATTAGAGTAGCCGCCATTTCCCAAAAGACTGACCTTTGCAGTGCCAGGTTGCCCTGGCTTGGACACCCTCGCGACTGGTGAATGCAAAGACATAGCCCTCCAGATGTGGTCCAATTACAAGTCCCACCAGCCCATGAAGCCACAGTGAAGAATGATGGGTCTTGCAGTCGAACAGCATGGAAAAGTCCACCTTTTCCTCGTTTCTCTTCTAAATTCACCTGCTGGGCAGGCACTCAGCCTGTGGCTTTGAGCATCCAACATGGCTATTATCCCTACCAAACCTTCCTGAATTACCTCTCCCTTGGTCTCTGCCCAGTGTAGCTAGGGAGGGGAAAATGCTAGGACAGTGGTGGCGAACCTATGGCACGTGTGCCAGAGGGGACACTCGGAGCTCTTTCGGTCGCCCCAGCACAGAGTTGGCCCTGCCCCTCTGCCCAGCAGCCCAATGGGAGCGCTTCCTCTCTCCCCCCAGCATAGAGCTCACCCCACCCCTCTGCTCAGAAGCCCAATGGGAATGCTTCCTCCTTTCCCCCAGCACAGAGTTCATCCCACCCCTCTGCCCAGAAGCCCAATGGGAGCGCTTCCTCCCTCCCCCAGCACAGAGTTCACCCAACCCCTCTGCTCAGAAGCCCAATGGGAACACTTCCTCCCTCCCCTGTTGCTGTGTTGGCACTTTGCGATAAATAAGTGAGTTTTGGGTTGCAGTTCGGTCTCTAAAAGGTTTGCCATCGCTGTGCTAGGAGTATTTCAAATCAGCTCTGTGATCAACCCTCTACCAAGCTATGGTCTCTCCTCTACTACAGAAAGAAGGTCATAGAAAATGTGAATTCTTTCCTGAATGAGGAAGTCTTTCTAGGGCTTCTGTGCTCTTTCCTTGTCAACAGACGCAGGACGTTTATTAGCAATGCAAGAAATTGCAAGTAGATAAATAGGTACCAATTTGGCAGGAAAGGTAACAGTGTTCTGTGCATTAACCCACCATGTGGCCCCTCACCCCCTCCAAGGGATTTCATGAAACAAAATGGCCACCTCTTTGAAGCTGTTGGGACAAAATGGCTACCCCCATTGTGTGGACAGAGCAAAATGGCCATTCAGCCCTCAAAGTTGACTGAGAGAGTGTGACCCGGACCCCGGCTTGGAAACGTTGGGAACCCCTGGCATAGATAGCCGTCTAGAGTCAGGTTCGCCTGAGCAAGGCGGGGTATAAAAATAAATTTGAATTGAATTGAATTGAATAGTGAAGAATTTCTCACACACACCTCTGGAACCTCTACAATGGTCTTGTAAGGTAGGACAAGATTAGCAATACCACAAGA